>UYYA01004275.1:57492-132308 GCA_900624975.1 Angiostrongylus costaricensis
GGGTGGTGGGAGATAGCACAGTGTTAGTGATGCCGATGATCACAAGCCGTGTGTTGGCTTGATCCCATTCCGAGCTCACAAAGCCTGTCATACTTCTGGGGTCGGGAAATTGGTACCAAACTTGTCAGGAAAAGGAGCACTCTCTGCAAACCAAATGGGAACGCTCTAGTACGGCTATTCCAGGACTCTAATGAGGATCGACTCGACCGGCATTCAACGAGACCCACGATGGAGGGAAAATCCTCAAGCAGCAGCCAAATGTACACGGAAAAAGTTGGAAAACCCTAGAGGACGATGGATGCGAGGATACTAAGCAAATGTTGCTGGGATCCGCGAAGTAGATGTGAAGGACCAGTGGTTCAAAACAAGAAGGAAATAAAAATAAAAGAGAATTTCTAATTTCTAATTTTTCTAATTTCGTCTTCTATCGTTTAAAAGAATGCTGAATAAAGAGATCTCCTACATATACTGAATAGAACCACCTACTTGTAACAGTGCATCAGCATCATCCTGAGCATAATGAGCTTCATACTCTGCCTTCAGCACCTGGAACAATACTCAAAAAGAAATTAACGTAGAACAATTTAAGAAAAAAGAACCTAGACACAACGATGCAGAGGTATTTGGTAAACGTCGATCCCGGGTCGGATAGAACCACGATTCCCCTTTCCGAGGGCTGACACTTTACACGCTGCGCCACGGAGGCCCTTGCCTTGCGTTCCTCTAAGCTAGTTTTCTACCTAACACTGGCATCAGCAATCACCCGTCGGCGGAATTGATCTGGGAAGGCGAAGTCGGCACTGAACGCATTAAAAGTGACTGAGAAAAACGTAAAGCAAGAGACCCTAATGTACAGTTTGTAATACGCGATTCCCTCGAAAGGGTAATCGTGGTTCGATGTGGCCCCAGGTCCAAGAGTTCTGCGAATATCTCAGTATCGTTATGGTTGGATTTCGCATCACAACATACCGTGGAAAATTATAGTAAGCAGAAAATGAAGGGTTAGCACTAAGATTTTAGACAGTTCTGATTTCTTAACCTACCTTACTTAACACATTGGGCAACGCCAGTTATCCAACAACAGAAGAACATTCCTCGATGAGGAGTTGAAGGATCTGATTTTGAATAATATATAAAATAAGCTTACCCTAGGTTTTCTTCGCTCTCCCGGAGACGTTATTTTGATCTTGATTTGTTGAAAAATAGGGTCTTTAGAAAGATGAAGGCGAAATTTAGGCACTCAAAATTTCTAACGCATTCGCGGCAGCCCCGAACATTAATGATATATGCGGAAACAAAACCGCTTTCTTATAAACAAAATCACGCTTTCTCAATTGCTTCATTGTTTAAGATGTTCTTGTCGACGGAGAAAAAGAAAAAGGTTAACTCTCCTAAGTTTTACAGGATGAGAGCTCCACCATATTAAATAAGAAAACTTATATCTTACTACCAGACATCTGTAGCATACACTGTTCTTTACTCCAATTAGCAAAGCTGAAAGACAGGCGAAACGAAGGACCCTTATGGTGTGGTGGTGAACGCGTTACTCCCCAGAAAAGACAATAGCGCGTTCGTTCCCCACCGCAGACACCTGCAGTCCGGAGTTTTGCAAATATCTCAGTAATCTTGTGTTTGTATATCGTTTAATACCCTGCCATAAAAATAACAGAAGGCAGAAAATAAAAAGTAAACATTGTGAATCCAATTTGTAAAGTTCACTACAAGCTTAGATTTGTCAGGTTATGGTTGAAAGACGCAGTTATTTCCAACCTTGTATGAGCTTCAGGCAATTCGAAAATCCCGTTAGGTATTCGAAGCGGCCGTTCACGATATAGAAGTGAAAATAATGTGTGGAATAAAAAATCTATCGCAGCTACTAAGTAAAACTTACTGTCTCGTATATAGTTGTTAATTTATTCTTGGTACTCATTTGCGCAATACTGCGATTGAAGTCCCAACGTCCCCCACTTATGCGCCTAAAAGAACACTATCAGTAAGTAAACTAGCCATCAGAAAAAGTTGGCAGAGGTAATGAGTGCTAAGAAGAGAAGTTTTTAAACATTCTCTGTGTCAAGAACAGTACGCAACTCAGTACATAGTTAACCATTAGATTCCTAATAAAAGAGAAACACACCTACTTGAAGAACTCAGGACGTACGCGCCTTCTTTTTGCTGGAGACCACTCTTCGGCATTCAAAAATAGAAGTGGATGATCACTAACGGGAAGTGCAGCATCAAAAAGTCGACGGCGAGAAGAACTAAATGGTAAAATCTCACTTTTCAGTAATTGCTGCCTTTATATTGCTATCATTATTCGTCTACACAAACAACTTACAGCTTTGCAGATTCACTATGACTACCCCGAGCAGGAAGGCGGACAGGTGAACGCGGTTCTTCATGACGTTGTGGAGGCAAATGAATTGGAAAATTCATCTCTTCGAACTCTTAAAATATAATTCGTTGAAATAATGCTTGAAAAACGCTATTCATTCTGCTGGTCATTTATTTGCATGCAAATATTAGTATTTTTTTAATACTAAGAAAATGCTCGATTTCTCACTAAACAAGAAACTAAGTGTGAAGCAATTCGTGAATAGAAGGTTTCCTTTTCTCAGTCCCTATTTCTGCTGTTTGCCGCGGACCTCTCAACGGTTTACCGCCACATCGTAGCTAGGTGTTCCTGGGTGTTAGGCTACGATGTACAGCGGGGATTCATGAACGCGGCAGGGCCTCGCAAGCTGAGGAGTCCCACGTTTCCATCAGGAAGCCCAGCTAAGATTAAACTAATACCAGGATCCATCACCGTCCTGGTATCAAACTAGTCGCATGATGGTAAATCTCCCTGTGATCCATAAGGAAGGCAACTGGCTGTGGTGGTGACGACCTGGGGTGGACTTTGGCTAGAACTGATCTCGGAACCGCATTGAACCACAACGGCAAAACCAGCAAAACTCCCAAAAAGTGAGAATTTTTCTGGGACTCGCACAACCGGCAAAGATGGGCAATCTACGTATCCAAGTAAGTGAGTAATTCTGCTGGTTAATAACCAGGTTTTTCCAAAGTTCTTTCTACTGGACTAATGCAGAACATATGTGAAGGAACAAAAAACAACTTCAAGGAATACGCAGTGAATAGTTGCCACGACTACACAAAGTATACCTTCTTGAACGATGGAAATGGGACGGTCTTCCACTTCTTGAACAGCTGCTGTACCATCTCCAAATGCTGGCACATGGTTTGGGCAGATTTTCTCGGAAACTGAACTAACGCAGACTACAAGAAAACACTGAGCTGAAATCTCCACACAAAAGCTAGTAGTTGAAGGTGCACCCACGTAATTTCCAATCAACTAATTTTGTGGCATGATGGAGTTCGTTGCGATGAATGTCTTCTAATTCTCGAATGGTCAAATACGAATCGATAAATACGACCTTAAAATACTTATTGCTTTAACATTTGCGATTGTTCATTAAAAAATTACCCCTTCTGGAATTCCCATGTCCTTCTCGATGAATCCGCACCTTGAAAGTTCACCGTATAACACGCGATAGTCAAAGAACAAGCCATTGTGAGCAACTAATAAAGAATTAAGAATAGTTGTAAGAAAACTGCTTAGATATGTTAGATTTATCAATAACTGCCTCTACAGGTAAGGTTTGATTTTGCGTAGAAACGGTAGTTTTTTTTTAATAAAGAACTTAACATAAGTGCTTATAAAAAAGTCCCTAAAAGCAGACACCTCCACCAAATAAAATTCACCTTCGTTGTTAACATATCATAAATCTACTGAAATATCGAACTCTTCATTAGAAAAAAAAAAACAAAAAAAAACATTAGACACTAAAACATTAGCGAAGACGTCGTTTGGTATCGATTTACAAGAGGGACATTGTGGCCGGCATGACTCTATTTCGTGTCATCTTTTTCCTGTGGTTTCTTTTCACGTTCAGGGATTTTTTCGCTATATTTTTTAAAATTAATCAAAAATTTGCTCAGTGCAAATGCTGGAACAGCGGCTTCCAGAGGAAATTTACATTCCACACTAAATAATCTAGAAAAAACCTTTAGCGAGACACTGCGGCCGGCATGACTCGATTTCGGGTCGTCTTTTTTCCAGTAGCTTCTTTTCGCACGCATGGCTTTTGCTATATTTTTCAAATTGATCGACAATTTGCTTAATGGAAATGATGAATCAGCTGTCTCCTGGGTGAATTTATATCCCGCATTTAATAATGTAGGAAAAAAAATCGTTGGCGAGAGAGTGGCGGGCATTAATTGCGTTAAAATCACAACGCATGCAATGACAAATTAGGCGTCGCCGCGAACATATTGAAATACTAATATACCGAATTTTATAAAGTAAACAACACCAATGCAAGCAGGCTTGGGACATGAATCAAGGAAGTTCCTCACAGCAGGCCATTCTTGTGCAAACGTCTGCTTCAAAACAAGATCCTCACGAGTTAAACTGATACCTACAACGAAATTATGATTAATCACACGTACCAGCATTTTAAAATAGCAGAGAGCTCATCAGAAGGAAAAAAAAATAGGCGATTCATCGATTAAGATAGTAATTCAGAGTTAATAAGATTACTTTGTTAAACAAGTACATTGAAAAAATTATAAAGTGATGAAAATCTCACAGCTTTTCCCCGCAATTCTTGAACTTTCATAACTATGCCATCGTTTGTCATCCAACTCAGGGTTCAATTGACGAGTGTGAACATTTGTTGCCAGTCGCACACGAATACACTGGTTCTCCATCTCAAACGGAACAATTTTGCCTCAATAATACTGAATAGATTAGTAGAACTGAAAAAGATGTAATTCCCGAAACTGACTATCCGAGACCGAATAACCGGGACCTTGACCAATAATTCATTGTTTTCTGCTTATCAAGAAAACAGTGAATTAAGTGAAAATGTGTCGAACATTTAAGCGTAACTGAATCAAAAACACAATGGCAATGTTTAATGAATACTGAACTCTGGAACCAACCTCGTCACACAACCCCTGCATTTTCGTTTGCGCTCTGGCGAAAGTTTCGCGAGGAACACTCATGAATGACATTTCAGTGATTCTTGGATACTCGGAACGTTGAGCTGTATAAGATAACAATCAACACTTAGAATGTAGCAAAACCAAACAACTTATTAAATTGTCTCTAGTTAAGACAATAATCCAAATAATATGCTACTACGACATACACTTTAGATTGAAATACGTGGAATTGATACAAATCAAACAACGTCCTCATTTAGGTTGACTTTTCTTGCATTACTAAGACATGATACGATTTCATACGCATGACACTATGCTGATCCCAGCGTTTCTTGTATTCGATTCCTTTCCTCGCATTCATCGCCCACGAAAATCCTCGAACTTGTTGCATGTGGGTTCGGCGGTTGCCTGGGAATTGTTATTTTTTTTTCGAATACCACTGAATGTTGGTCAAGTCGATTTTTCCTGAAGCCGTAGGATAGCCAGGTTAGGGCGTTTCCACTTGGACTGCAAAGAGTGAGCTTTCACCATACAAGTCCAGTACTCATTTTCCAACCTCGAATTTCCCAAAAAATGAGAGGCTTGATGAGGGCGGTACGGGGTCGAATCAACACCGTGTTCGTGATAACCGGCTTCACTAGCATTGATCTACCTGTCCGCTTTAGATTGTAAATAAACTCTCCTAGTTTGTAAATATAAATGGGACTACTACCAACATATAAACATAAATGCCAAAGATAAAACATAAATCGATAAAGCAAAGATTAATTAAGTAACACTATATACAGAAGTATAAGGACTAGAATACAAGAAAAAATCAAGAAATACATGAGGTCCGAGGACCGATTTCATTGAGCGCACCCAAAATTTTGTTCTTAACACAAGGACATGTGAAGTCACTGATTCACAATAAGTCAGCTTAGAGTTGCTCTATCAGCATTAACATCCCACTTTCACGCTGTTTTTTCTCCTGATTCAAATAAAAAAAACAGTAGGTGTTAGTCATCTGGAATAAATAACGCAATTGTATGACATCATGATTGAAAATGACACTTTAAAAAAGATTGGAATCACATCTACACGTTTTAAACCAACGATGATAGTCCTTCTACAGCTTTTTAAAACACAGAGCATCCTCATGGTTAGAAATTACAGTTCCACAATTTAAGACTTTTTTTTTACAACAGATTATAATTTCCTCATCAACCAAGGCACGTGTAGCACAGTAGTCGAACGCGCCCTACAGTACACATAGGATCGATCCCTGCGCAGTGGGTTCCCCAAGCCTTTCATCCTCCTAGGTCGGTAAATTGGTACCAGACTTCTCTGGCAGAATAGCAGCACTGGCTCGATACATCGGTATGCCATTGGGAGTTATCAAAAAGACCAGATATGCACTCAATAAATGATGCTTAGTGAAGTCGAATGCATGGCACCTTCGTCAGGAACTGACCAACGCTGAGAGCTTGTCCTTTTTATCCATCAACAAGCTAGTGAATGACTTGAGAACTTCACAGATTTGGAGAGAATACTCGCTCGGTTGGCACAAGTGAATATTTTTTATAAAACTCTGTTCACTTTTTATTTGCTGCCTATTACAAGTTTTCTCGCCACGGCATTATGCAAAATGCAGACATAATGGTGCTGAGTTATTTGCAAAACTACGGAGCGCAGGTGTCTGCTGTGGGAAACGAACGCGCTATTGTCCTTTCCGGGGAATAACGCGTTCAACACCACACCATGTGGGTTCTTCAGTCAGGAGTTTTGCAAATATCTCAGCATCATAGTAGTTATATTTCGCAAAGTACTCTGCGGTTAAAAAGAATATGCAGTAAGTAAAAAGGTTAAAATTGTGATCATAATTATAGCCTCAACTTAACTGGGTTCAATGCCGATTTGGGCCCCCAGATCAATCCCGTTGACGGGTGACTGCTGATGGCAAAAGATCGATAGAACTAGCTGACAGACAGGCGAAACGAAGGACCCACATGGTGTGCTGTGAACGCGTTACTCCCCAGAAAGGACAATGGCGCGTTCGTTCTCCACCGCAGACACCTACGGCCCGGAGTTTTGCAAATATCTCAGCATTATACTATTATGAATATTCATATGCACTAACAGAACAATAGAATGGACTCCATGAAGATGCAGGCATCTCCTAGGACAATCAGCGGACGTGCTCGTAACGAAAGCCAAACAGCCGTACTCGCAGCTGAAGCGGTTTTACAGATCACAGTATGAGACTCGCACTGGCCACAATGCTCGAATCAAAACATAGCTATGGATGACGATTGCGATGCAAAGAAACGAATGGAATATGTGCTGTTCTTCGCACATCTCGTGAAGATGGGTCGTTCAAGTGTCCACATCTGTAATGAGTATTCTATTACAGTGAGTGGCAGGCATTTCCAATGGCTTATAGTCAAACTTTGATGCACTAAAAATCGTTAATGTGGGCTCGGAAAGTGCAGCGATGATAGCCTTGGTGTTAAACACACACAGTCTTTAGTTCAAACCCGGTCCACGCCAGCTCTGATCTTTCGAAGCCGACAAATTGCTAAGAGATTTGTCGGTAAAAAGTTTCCTAGGATGCTCAATGTCCAGCGACTACCTCTGCGATAATGAACTAGGAACTTTGTGGTAGATCCATCTTAGAGTTCCAGTGAATCAACTCGAACGGTATTCAATGATATTAATGAAAAAGAGAAAGACCTCAAGTTGTAGAGACTTGCACACAGTTCTGAAGACCTTTGTGAATGATGAACTTGGGGAAAAGGGTCGAGTGATAGAATTGCTACTATCCGTGGAATATATGGAGCGTCACACAAACAAAAAATGCACAATGTTAACTTTTTTATTTGCTACCTATTACAATTTCCACGGCAGGGTATTACGTGAAATACAACCACAATAATGCTGAGATATTTGCAAAACTCTGGACAAGTGTCCGCAGTGGAGAACGAACGCGGTATTACCCTTTCCCGCGACTAACGCTTTCACGACCACACCATGCGTACCCTTTGCTTCGCCTGTCTCTCGGCTTTTTTATAAAATATTCTGTCAATTTTAAACTCGTTTAGAACTAGAACTAAGAAATGTCGAGAACAATAACTGAGTTGCTAAAATTTCCCAATCACGATCGTCAGATCGCAAAAACCAATATTTGGGGACTCGTGTCCTACTGGACGAAAGTCCGGTTGTTTAATTGCTTTCGTGTTCGAACGACAGGTTTTGACGCGAAAGAAATGGAAATAAAAGCGTTTCATGGGATCTAGAAAATTGGAATTTCACTGTGATAAAATAAGAAAATTTGTGCCTTGTAGGCAAAGATGTACTTACTCTAACGGAACTTATTGCAGTCAATAAAGTTCGATACCAACTAAGCCATAAGACCCGCATGTTTTAAACTACTTCTTTAAGTCAAATTTTGAAGAGGAGATACAAAATTTATACTTCTTCACCTGCTACCTTAGAGTTAAATATTATAAATATTAAGCTAACGAACTTTCCATTATCAGCTTGCTGAGTGTGTTACTATAGTCTTCAGGGTCGCACAGTTTCCCTTCTATAAGAAGACGTTGATTGTCTTGATTTCCACCAATCATACCAGTAGTCTCGAAGTCCATAAAAATAAATGTTTTCACTGGCTCACCAGAACCGAACCTAAAATTTGCCTTAAAAAGGATACACTTGCAAGGTGAATATACCACCGAACGGCGACTGTTGTTCAATTTAACACGAAATGTGTTCGATTAAATATAAATACAAATAAAACGATATACCTCTTGGCGTTGATCAATCCCTGAGGGATGAGAAATGCATTAGACTTCATTAAGCATCGTTTGGAGGTGACTGAATGCATAACTGGCCTTTAAAATGACTTGCGGTGCCCTACCGATGTATCGAGTCAGTGCTGCTTATCCTCTCAGACAAATTTGGTACTAATTTGCCGACCTTTGAGGGACGAGAGACGGAGAATTGGCTGGACCATGGGCGTGGGGATCGATTCCATGTGTATTGCAGGGCACCTCCGACCACTGCGCTACCCAGGATTAAACATAAACCAACAAAATATCGTCAAAAGACGAAGTAGACCGTAAGGCAAAGTAATAAAACGACATCCAGAAACTAACCGTTTTCGTTTTATAATCTTCGTAGGGCTGACAGTAATTTTAACACTTCTTTTCATAGAGCTCGTAGATGGGTGTGCAGTGCCACCCGCAGCACTTTGACACCCAGTTTTTGACGAATTCTGGAAAAAAGCAGCAGTTTGTTCCTTTTTCACTACAAAACAATCATCGTACCCCATCACCAGAAATACTTACTACATCTGAAGTCATCCCTAATTTAGAGGCAAACTGAGCAATTTTGATGGGTGTTGTCGGTAGTGCTGGTGAATGCCCGTCTACGGCACGAAGCTGAAGTGGTGGTGTAGGTGGAAGTTGGGCAACGAAGGGACTATCTCCACCGTCGTCCTCCACTTCATGTTCATCTCCAAAGTCCAGTGGCTGGGTTTCTATCTCCTAGAGAACTGACACATGAAACTTATGTGTTTTTCAAATATCAGTCATTTCATACAGACTTTGAACGGGAGAAAATGTGCTGAATTTTAGTAAATAAAAACAATTGTTCGAGTTTTCACCTACTCATGATATCTCTTCAACTAGCTGCTTTTAGCAAAATTCCAACCCATCAATTAAGCTGGTAAGCGAGCATGTTTTCAAAGGTAACAACATCTATTAGTGAAATACTTACGTTTCCACTTTTTCCGCCATTAAACACGGGTTCCTCGAAGAAACTTTCTGCGCTTTCATCAGAGTCCGTCATCACGTCATTTTGTCTGTAAACGTTTGATATACTCTGAGATGAGATATTGATGTGGGTAAAATAGAAACTGATATCAACAACAGCTTCCACATTCTATGTTAACACGTCTTGGGAGCTGATATTGAAGAGGTGCGGAAAGTAGGACACATAGAATATGAAGTACTTCACGTAATCTCATAAAATGAAACTTCTGTTTTCAGAAACCATAGAGTAGTAACTGAAATAACTCTGCCGTCCTTCTCCACCCTCTCCTCTTTAATCTACAAACAGTACAATTCTCAGAGAACTTTCACTTACTAATAGATCTAACCTGTGAAACGTTTTCGAAAGATATCGACAAACAATATAGTCACGAGAGGGACAAAAAAGGATAAAGGACTGGCCATTACAATAACTCGCGGTGGCCTGCCGATGTATCCAGCCAGTGCTGCTATCCTCCCAGACATGTGTGGTACCAATTTGCCGACCCCGGAGGAATGGAAGGGGTGGTGGGCCATGGGCGCAGGGATCAATTCCATGTGCGTGTTGCAGGGCACCTTCGACCACTGCACCACAACGCGTCCCTTATGAGAAGGATGCTCATAGAAAACCTCATATGGTATCTATTAGAATATCTTGAATATAACTTTGGTTCTACCTTCTCCAGTTTTGATTCATCGTTTTCAAATATAGTGTAAAGCTGATGGCACCGCCACGTAGAAAACTGGCTGAAAGAGAAACTAAACAAAAGCCTCAGTGGGGCAGTGAGTAACAGAAGAGTCCCCGGGAAACGTAATCACGGGTACGAATCTGCGCTGGGCTATGAGTTTTGCAAATATCTCAGCATCGTCCTGGTTGTATTTGATGGTTTAAATCGTTTATGTGCATAGATGTCATACCATGGATTGCAAACTTCGCTCTTTCTGTCAACATAGGACCGTAAACGAGTGTTTAACGCCTTCAAGGGTTTTATGATGGAGATGAGAGGATTGAAGATGATCAGGCTCGCGAGCAACTATGATTGCGTTGACTAAAGCCGTTTCGCAGAAGTTTCTGAAAGAAATAAAGACTTAGTCACTTTTTATTTACTGCCTGTTGTTTCTTCACGGTAGGGTATTATGTGAGATATAATCACAACGATGCTGGGATATTTACAAAACTCCGCACCGCAGGTGTCTGTGGTTGGGATCGAACCTGCTATTACACTTTTCAGAGGCTAACGAGTTCACCACCACACTATGCGGGTCTTTCACTTTGTCATTATATCTTCTTTCAGAGAAATAAAAGTTTTAAGTATGAAAATGCTCAGTGAAATACATCAATCGAACGGAATCTGTATAACCACGGAATAGCTTCACAATAAAAACGCTTTGAAAAAAGTAGTCGTATGACCTAAACCGAACTGGTATTGCCCCTCCCCCAAACAAAAAAAAAGAGAAAAAAAGAGAGAAAGGAAAAAATTAAAGAATCAAGAAATTAGGAAGAAGAAGGCCTTCTACTATTTAGCAAAAACGACCCATTTCTTGGCAACAGTGGTGACGTGAGAATGAATAGAAATGAGATTCACACAATCGACGCCGTTGTATGCAGATTTCAATAAGGACGAGGCAAGTTTTCCAACTCTACAATAATAGGATTCTGATTTTCTGAAGCAAACAAAATGAGTTTCTTCCACAAAGCTTCTACTTCAGGACGAGAAGCGACTGAACAAGCTGTATCCTAACCAGCAGAACACGATGATCTCCCTGGACATGTCGGTGAAGCTTACTGCTGTCGCGTAGACTTCGTCCAAAATTCTTGGAAAACTAGGATTTCGATGAAACTGCTAACTAAGATAAACTTAGAAACCACAGACACTATAAGAACCGTAAAGACTCGTGAGACTCGTGTCTGTAGAGTTCTCGATTCTTTCCATTGAGTTGGTTGTCAGTTATCAAAAAAAAAAAGAAAAAAGAAAAAAATGTCAGCAGTTTCGATGAAATCACTGCGATCACCAAAATGTTAGATCTCTTAAGCGAACTTTTCAGAGGAGAAAGAAAGTACAACCCACAATTAATGGAGAACTGTAATCGGCAGTTTGCGAGGTTACGAAAACAAACAAAAGAAAACAAAAAAAAAAATAAACTACTGCGACGTCCGCTCAAATATACAAATACAAAAAAGCACTAACCGCCACTGCAAATGAAAACACAAAACAGAACAAAGATGAGATAAATATTAAACCTTGTTGGCGACCCTGCAAACAGCTCTGCAAAATCCCTTCTTACGTCCAAAGCCAGATTTTCAAGAAAAGCTTCGACCACTTTTCTTCTCAAATAAACTCTAAGCGTCAATTTGTGAAAGTTCTTAGTAACGACAAATATCCAACAAACATCTATGGTCCCCTAAAACCTTATACGAAAATATATTCGAATATTCAAAAAAGTCGAAAACACTATCAATCGTTTTCACTTTTGAACCCAGAAAGATTAGTGTTTAGTAGGCATCCAGCCTAAATCCCAACCTCTGATTAAAGCACCTGGAGACAGCCGACCCACATTAACAAAACGCTATTGATTCTAGGAGTAACAGTGTTATGAAAATAATAGAAGTAAAAGACATGGAAAACCAATTCAAACAATTAGCGTCAGCAAAAGCAAACACCGTTTTTATCCACCGATTTCGGACAAACGTTATATGGATGGAAAACGGTCTCCACCATAACAGCTCAATCACTAGCTTAATACATAAGATTTCTCTACTACTGATGTTTTCTAATCTCAAGAAAAGGTCAAATAAACCAGTTCTTACCTAACGATTCGTCTTTGAATAGTTTACGAAAGCAGCACTTAAACCTACTACTGTATTAGTTTCATGACAATAAACAGACAACAATTGCATGTCAGAAATGAAAGATGAACTAGATATTCATCAAGATCGTTCGCGGGTCTTCAACTGAGCTCTTGATCTTGCGCAAGAACGTCACTGCTTCCCTACCATCGATGAGACGATGATCGTAGGTCAAAGCCACTTGCATTATTGGACGGATTTCAACCTTAAATTGAAGTTTAAATCACAATTTTTACTTTTTATTCACTGCCTACTAAAATTTTTCATGGCAGGGTATTATGTGAAATACGTTAAAGCCACTTGCATTAATACAACAACAAACGCTGAGATATTTTCAAAACCCCGGACCGCAGATGTCTGCGGCGGGGAACAAACGCGCCATGACTCTTTCCGGGAGCTAGTGCGTTCACCACCACACCATAAGCGTTCAACATTTCGCCTGTTTCTCAGTTGGTTTCTATCTACCAGTACCACATCCCAATCACTTGTCAACGGGATTGGTCTGGGGAGCACAAATTGGCATTGAACTCAGTTAAGCTAAAGCTGTAGTTAAAATCATAATGTTAACTTTTGATTTGCTACCTACTAAAACTTTTCACGGCAGGGTACTATAAGGAATACAAGCAACTTTATATTGCCCACATTTTAATAATGAATGAAATGGGAAAACGAACACCGCCACAGTCTGGAGGAAAACCAATAAAATAGGTTACTACAGTAAGAAAGCAAAATAAGATAACAAGAAGTCTATCAAACCTATTAGTGCTCTAAAAGGTCTGATGCTATCTCAACTATCCGTAACACACGAACTAATGCATTTCCATGACAGTGCTCATAATCTTCTACTTCATTGATTATTTCTTTCAACATCTAGGTAATTGTGATTTTGTAGCCAATAAGCGAGATGAAAAGTAGTTGAGGAAGGTATACCAAAGTTGTACTACGAATCACGGAATATTAGAAAAAAAGTAAAAACAGAACACTAGTGGTTCCGACTGAGTTCCTCTTTGCTCTATGGATACTTTGTTCAACCACATATGAGAATTTAAGGCACTAGTTTAGATTTCTCAGCAATGCGCACCTTTCCGTCTATTGCAACAGGCCTATCGAATATTCCATGCATCCCCAATATTGCGCTTTGAGGCGGGTTTATAATTGGTGTGCCAAAAACTGAACCGAATACGCCACCATTTGAAATTGTGAACGTTCCACCTTCCATGTCCTCTACAGCCAGCTTATTATCACGAGCCTAAATCAATGAACAAGTTCAATAAATACGTTTAAATAGATCCAGAAATTTAATTGTACGGAAGATACATGCACACCCTTTCTCCAAGAGATGCCAACTCCTTCTCAATCTGTGCGAAATTCATCGCTTCAACGTTGCGCAGTACAGGAACCACAAGACCTTTCGGAGTAGCGACCGCGATTGACACATCGACGAAGTGACGGTAAACGATCTCATTTTCATCGATTACTTAACAAAACTTACTTGTACATACTCGCATAAATTAACCAGCCCTTGAACGTTCTATAATTAGCGGTCCAATACAGTCTCACTAACCTGCGTTGACAATAGGGTTTTCGGTAAGGGCGTATGCGGCCGCTCGAACGAATGGTGACATAAGACCAAGTTTGACACCATGCTTCTTCATGAAATCGTTCTGATATTTCGTGCGCATTTCGATTACATTACTGTAAAATGTAATAACTCAATGATGTCCTTATCAATTTTATCATAATAGATATCTCATCGACGGAAACGCAATAAATACAGCTTCAGCTAAGTACTTCGTTAGCTACTGTGTGTTGAAATCACAACAGCATATCTGTGAAGAACGCGTTCTCAATGAATTAATACAAGTTTGGAAGGGAAAGTAACCTATAAAGCTCACAATACGGCAATATTCTCGTAAAAGTAAACAAAAGCAATTCGCAGAATATAGAAGACATTAACCTCATGTCGATTTCATTAAATGTGGTGAGCATTGCATATGTGTTTTGAGCATCTTTAAGACGTGTAGCAATACGCTGTCTCATTCGATTCATTTTTACACGAATCTGAAGAGTGTATAGCATATGAATACTACCAAATTTCAATCGGGGTGAGTAAATTTCTTAGGACCTCTTCCCTTGCACCAGTTATAGCCAGTTCAGGAGCAACACCAGCAGGTACTGTAACACGCTGAACCGGAATATTAGCTACTGATATAGAAGACATTGGTGCAGACGGTGAACGTGGAACGGGTGGAACAGTTTTTGGAATTTCTCCTAAACAAAACCCGAAAAAGTAAGGCATTAATAACGGAATTGAAGCGTACCTTGTAAATGCATAGAAAACGGTGATGTAGGCGATGAAGGCATTGGCGGCAATGGAGGAGGCTCTGCCGCAGCGTGTTTTGATGGCGCACTTGACTTCACTGCTTCCTTTGATGTTCCAACTTTTGAGGTCTCCTTGGGAGAAGTCTGAGATCAAAGTCTATTAAAACGGTTCACTTTAAAACGCGTCTGCTAATTTTATCTAACACAATCGCGACAGCAGGCACTAATTTCAATCCATGCCCAGCCGAAAATAATTGCCCACTTGAATCTACTGAAGTTTTTGAAATGAAGCAATTACGATCTAGAAAATTTCCCTCCAAGAAGATAGAACTTTTTAGGTCGAAAAAACTGTGATATTTCCGAATGCTCGTTGTTTTTTTATTCTTCACCATATATATTTCCAATTCTAATGCGGTGACACATTTGGGACCTCGGCCCTAATGAACCGTTGAGGTTTGTGGGTATCACATCGAGTCCTTCAAAAATAAAAAATTCGTAGGACCTCTCGTGAATTTGAATTTTAAACAAATCTGAAAACAAAACATATCCAAGATAAGTTATTTATACCATTAGAGCGATAGTTCCGAGTCTCCTCTATAAGCATGCTGTCAAATATTTCAGATGCCGAAAAATTACTAGCAGTTGTCAAAGGAAAAAGAAAACAACTTCGTTATCTACTATGGTAAAACAAGTCATATTTGTTGTAACTCAGAATGTTAACCCATTGCATGTCAGTAGCCTCTACTTCTTTCATGATTTTATATGAACAAAACACCCACGCTTGCAGGGGCACCCGCCCCAGCTGTTCCAGGTTGGAGCTTGTAGAGCTTTTGCTTAGCTGTAACCTTCCCTCCGTCTTCAACAAGAAGTTCAACAATAGTTCCTGCTTGTGGCGCTGGCACTTCCACAGACGTCTAAACGGTTACTATTGGAGCGAACGAGTAATTACTGACTCTTTCTGAAATGATGAAAAAAAAGCTACATTAGAATTACAGAAATCCAAGACATGTGAAGGTGGGAGTTCTTCGAAAAACAACGAAAATGACCAATGCAATCAATGCGATTTACTTATTTAATTGTTAAGAAATACGTCATTGGAATCACCACCTTGATTTAAAAAAACCCTCTAAAGGTAACAACAATTGCATGGAATGTTAGAAGGTCGTTGAGGAAGTCCAGCTTTCATATCGTGTTGCAGCACCTCACAAAAACCCGAAAGGATTCCGACACCCTTCCCTCACCTACGATGAGTGGTGGAAATTGACATGTTAGGCACACATATACATGCATACACAACTGATGGTACTGTCCGCCTATCAAGATGTAAACACCTAGATGCGATTAGCTTTAGTTAAAGTAATTTCAGCACCTTTCAACCACGTTCCCAACGCTCCCCTCCACCCACATGGGAACGCCTTAGCTTGCCTATCAACAGAATTGCAAGGAGAATCGACTCGATAACCATTCTGCGACATTCATAAAGAAGACAAATCCTCAAGTAGCAAACGAAACCAAAAATGGTGTTCGAAGACCACCGTGGACGATGGATGCCGAGTAAAACGAATCGGATGCAAGAAGTGCTGGGATACGCACATAAATGTGATGAGGGCCATGCAAATAAATAATAGTAAGCTTAAATTGATAAAGGATAAAGATCTCAGTGTTGACCAATCGTTGAACGATTCACCATGCATTGGACTTAATTAAACATCATCTGAGGCGATTGAATACATATCTGGCCTTTACAGTGACTACCGCTGCCCTACCCATGTACCCAGCCAGTGCTGCTATCCACCCAAACAAGTCTGGTATCAATTTGCTCATCCTGAAAGAATGGAACACTTGCTAAGCCTTGGGCGCAGGATCGACCCCATGTGTATTGCAAGGAGGCTCCGAACACTGCGCTTTATGCGCCTTTGCGATTAAATAATTTTAACAGGAACAGATTAGAAAATTTTAGAAACAGATTAGTTCGGATATATACAATGCACAAGGTTGAAAATAATAAGTAAGCGGTTGATTATGCTTTTCCAAATAAAGTTGAATAACTTCACCTTATCAGTTTCAATTTCGGCAACTAGCTCATCTTCGTTGACAAAATCTCCCTTTTCTAAAAAAACATCTCAATGTACTACACTAAGGATAAGACTTTGAAATTGCGAAGACCTACGTTTAATCCAACGTATGTCTCCTTCCGAAATAGATTCCGCAAAGGCAGGACCTTCCACAACAATAATGTCACTGACTAAACACGGTAGTCTCGTATTTAAAAAGCATATTTGCCAGCAAAAATTGCTGATTTGAAAAGCATATTACAAGCTTCGGAAAATCTCTCTTATGTGAGATGTATAAAGCTAGTTGTTTTCAAAGCTGCGTCGTATAGGATACAAAGCTCAAGGCAAAGCAAAAGCGACCAGGTACTCAACATGATCTAAACTGTTTAGAATACAAGTTCCTTAGCTCTTCTGCACCGATTGAGTTCAGATAAGTCCCACATTTCTAGCATCTATAAGCCCATTTATGCATAAATAAATGTCAGAAATCAGAGTCACCCTGGGAGAAAGGTGACAACAACGTCACAGCAGTAACTAACATTACCATTTCATATCAAGCACAGTCAAAAGCCAGTTTCAGAAATATATCTCAGGATTTCTGAGAAACTCCCCTCTATCAATTTTTGCCAAGTTTTCGAGGCACGTAAGCCTGTGGACTGCAACCTGCACACAAATTGAGAAAAAACTTGAGATTTGCATTGACTGGGAACTATATGGGC
Source organism: Angiostrongylus costaricensis (assembly GCA_900624975.1). NCBI lineage: Eukaryota > Metazoa > Nematoda > Chromadorea > Rhabditida > Metastrongylidae > Angiostrongylus > Angiostrongylus costaricensis. The sequence goes on from UYYA01004275.1 coordinate 75,227, forward strand.
AGGATTCCGCGGTTGCCTGCAGTGAACAACCGCTAGGCCTACTACAGCTGAAGCGACCCACATGTATAACCACTATCCCCACATCAAAAGTAGTATGGATAAAGTGACTCATGCATGAAGCGTGGAGCTTTTCGTGGCTCTGAAGTGAACAAAGCATATTTCCATGTCTGGCTCTTAATTAGAGCAAATACAGAAGTTGATATTCACTGGGGTTACTTAATGTCTAATGTGTTTACGAGTAATTTACGTAATTACCAGATCAATGAGGAATGACTCACATTTAATTCCACTGGTATGAATGGACCTTGTTGGAATGGAACTGGTTTGAATAATTGGATAATGGATTGAAGCAGATAAACGACCTAAGAAATAAAATGAAACTATTTGAAAAACACAAGAATAAATGGAAACAAACGAAGTGGTATTGGTAGCAGCTATAGGTCAATAACACGGGTGAGAGAAAGGTGAAACGAAGGACTCGCATGGTATGGTGGTGGGCGCATTAGCCACGAAAAGAGTAATAGCGTGTTCGCCCCCCCCCCCCACAGACACCTGCAGTCCGGCGTTTTACAAATATCTCAGCACCATTATGGTTATATATCACACACTACCTTGTCATTAAAAATGAGTAGGCAGTAAATAAAGAGAAACGTAGTGTTCAGAGTTTTACGAGAAGTGAAACTCACAAGCTACTACACATTGGTGTGGAAATCTTGAAGATGAACAACGCTGAAAAAGTCGAAAAAACTAAACATCGTAGAAAACTGGACAGCAACCAATCAAGTCATAGAAAATACCTGTCGTGCAACATTTATTGCCAAGTTCTTAAAAGCTGGAACTCTACGGGAAATCATTTTGCTCTAACGCCGAACTGCTCAGAACGGCAGGGACTTCAGAACAAGATGGAGGAAACCCTGGAAAATCAACACAAAACTCCTGTCGGCTATACTTATGAAGAGCATAATATCCTAAAGTTCAATCTCTTATTACGCTATTAAGTTTCCAGCTAATAAACAACGAAGCACCAAAAAAAAGAAAAAAAGAATTTTTCAGAGAAAGCTTGCAAAAGATGATAAGCCTAGGAAGCTATAGAAAGCAGAAATAACAAGAATATTGAAGTACGACAATGTGAGGGATTTCTTCGTTTAGTAGAAAAGGTTACAAGAGCACATGGGATGGCAAAACTCCAGATCTATCCCTAACCATCTTTTGAGACGTACTTGATTCGACAAAAATACGTACGTCCAAGTACAGGACAGAAATAGTGGAAAGAAACCAGCAGACATAAGGGTCCCTCGTCCCTACAGTGGTTTTTAAAACACACCAATAAGAATCTCACGTTAGCTTAACAATCTAAGAAGATCTCCCTGGAAAACACTGAAGCACTGAAGAAGTACAGGTAACATGTTATTACAAGTACCATAACACAAACTATATGTATCACACTACAAGTACTAATAGTACTGAAAAAAATGCATGAAAACGGGAAGAAGATAAATCGAAGTACTGAAGAACTACAAGGATTATAGTACTACAAGTACTACAAACATTGAAAAACCACTTACGAGCAGGATGTCATGCACATTTTCATGGAAAGATACATTATGATTACAGCATATTCAAAATGACATGTAGCACAATCTATGAGTTCCAATATTATGAGTACTAGAAGTACTGAAGAACCACATGAGAGCAGGAATATGGCGAAGTGAAGTACTGGAAAACCATATATGAGAAAGAATACGAGGTACTACTGAAGTACTGAGAAACTACAAGCATTATACAATTGCAAGTACTGTAGCATGAACTATAATTGTTATACTACTACTGAAAGTATTACAAGTACTAAAAAACTACATAGCAGAAAGAATATGATGTACACTTGCCATGAAAAATACATTATTACTATAACATAATTAAGACTACAGTATACTCAAAATGGTACGCACCCCTCGAGGTCCCTAGCGAGCAGCAGCCTTGCTCTAACGATCGAACTGGGCTAGGAGGGAGGATTATGGATACACAATGATGGGGAAGTCACGGAGTAAATAAGGGATTCATGTTGGGTGCTAATAACTAGAACCATAACCGCTAGGTCCCTTACGGACATTTGGGTATACCGAATGACGATTAGAGAATAAATCCCTAGACATAGCGCCGCGTCAAACATCACCAGTAATCGAATAACTCGAACTTACCACTCGAAGGTTTTAAGGGGTGGGATTAAGTGGAAATCCGATTTCCTTCATTAAGTATTCGTCTGTAACGTCGTTTATGTACTACGTAATCCGTATACGAATACTAGTGAAAGTAAGGCTATCGGATTTGTCACTTGGGCTAATCGATAATAGAGCTACTTTTGTAGAATTCTTGAAGAGTAATCATCAATCGATAGCAGATCTAGTCGGAAGTAATCTGACCGTAGCGGTGTTGAAGTAATATTCTGTTATGGTAAACGTGCTCCGAAGACTTCGTGTTTCGCGCGATTCCTTTACATTGTTCCGTCTCATTTCTTTTTTCTTCTTCTTCTTTCTTCTCATTCTTTCCCGATGTACTCAGATTTTGATTACGCCGCTTAAAGCACTTTAAGACGTTTTGATCAGAGTACTTCTTTCAGACGAAGTAAAATGTTCACTTCATTACTAGTTCGACGATCTTTTTGTAGTTTTTGTTGCACATTACCATCGAGTTCTAAAAGGTGAGCTCTGTAAGGTTTCTTTTAAGATCTCTTCGATTTACTAATGCTGTTTTGCCTTATCACCTTAAGGAGTTCAGGTTATTTTGTGTCGCTTCACGGCAATTTCTAACGTCAACGTTGAGTCCTACGATTAGGGGGGTCGGTGGAAATGCGTTAAGAAGCACTTCTATAAGGAATGTTAGTGGTATTCATTTCCTTTTTCTTTTTTATTTGGCTCCTTCAGTATCAAAAGTGTTCAGGTCACGACGGTTGAAACAAAACGTGCTGCTCTAAAATTAAAGAATGCCTCACTAAGAGATTTAAAAGCAATATTTGCCTTAGCAGGACCATATAAGTGGAGAATCGTTGGTAAGTAGACACTGAAATGACCTTACTTTCATCATGGATCCTTCCGATTTTAGGAAAGTTTTGTTTGATTACCTCTTTTGATTACCTCTGATGTACGTTCTCTAGCTGGTCTTTCCTTTCTTGGCGTAAGCAGTTCGATTTTTTTGCTAACACCAAGAGTGCTGGGAAAGCTAATCGATGAATTCGACGAGGCAAAGAAAGAAGCAGATCTAGGACATGAAGATAAAACTCTTCTGATAGCAAAGTATGTGTCATTTTTCTTTTATTTCATTCGATTTTGATTACTATGAGCGCTTCGTTTACGTCGTTTGAGTCGTCTCTTTTGCATTGCTGACGGGATGGATTCGTTTTCTGATGAAATTCTAGCCACTGAAAGTTTGCCAATGTCTAAGGTACTTCAAGGACAATCCTCTTGCTTTGATTGGAGTGCTTTTCCTTGGCGGTGTTGCAATAACAGCAAGAGTTTATTGTATGCATACTGCAGGTATACCCTAAATACCTTTTGTTTAGGTTTAGGGTTTAGGTCAAGGTTTAGCCAAGTGCTCAGTGATGAAGCCTTTGTTTCAGGACAGCTTATCATTAACGATCTTCGTAAATCTGTTTTTAATGCTGTTTTGCGTCAAGATATTGCTTTTTTTGACAAAAACAAGGTTTGGTTTCTGATTTATTTCTTGTTTTACTGCGAATTGACGTAAAGTTGGTCTTTTGCCAAGGACAAGCATTCAGGTCGGTGAAATTGTCTCTCGGCTTTCTACAGATGCTCTCATAGTAGGATATTCTGTGTCTATGAATCTCAGCGACGGTGCTAGAGCTATTTTAACATGCCTTGGCTCAGGAGGTCTCATGGTAAACCTAAATTTTATATCTCATCTCGCATCGTAGCACTGTTTTTTCTATCTAAATTTCTAGTATTCGTTCACTTTGATGGTCTGTTTTTTTTTCTTTTAGGTGTACACATCTCCAGCGCTATGTCAAGTTATGTTCGTGGTCATTCCAATAATTGTTGGGACTTTTGCCATTTTCGGTAAACTGCAGAGGAAGTATACATTACAAATGCAAGAGGCAGTTGCTGGAGCTAATCAGGTGCTGTTGGATGTCCTCATTGTCTGCATTCTTAATGGGTCTTCGTTTTTTTTTCACAGGATGTTCTTGTAATTTATAAAGCGGTATATTATACAAAAGGATACGTGTGGCGCAGAGGTCGAAGGCGCTCGGCGGTACACACAGGATCGATCCCCATGCCCAAGGCCCAACAAACCTTGTATCCTTCCGAGGCTGGCAAATTGACACCAGTCTTGTCTGGGAGGATAAACTCACTGGCCCGATACATCGGTAGACCACCGCGAGTCATTCTAAAGGCCATTTATGCGTTCAATCATCTCCAACGGTGCTTAATGAAGTTGAAGGCATGCCGCATTCCTAGGAGATAGATTGTTTTCAGTTTCATTGTTCACTTATCTATCGGAGTAATGGTAAGTAAAGGATAAAGTATAAAGCTCTCGGCGTTGATCAGCCTCTTAGGGATGGACCATGCATTTGACTTAGTTAAACATCGTCTGAGGCGATTGAATACATATCTGGCCTTTACAATGACTTGCAGTACACTACCGATGTATCGAACCAGTGCTGCTATCCTCCCAGGCAAGTCTGGTACTAATCTGCTGACCCTGGAGGGATGGTAGACTTGGCGAGCCACGTGCGTGAGGATCGATCTCATGTGTGTATTGCAGGACGCCTCCGAGCACTGCGCCACACGCGCTAATTCATATGTATACCTCTATATATACATATATATATACACGTAAATATACATATATATACATGAATTAGCGTGTGTGGCATATATATGTGCATATATATGTACGTACATATATACGTTTATGTATATATATGTATATATATCAGAAAACATGTCAACATTTACCACACAACATATCTATATCTATGGTGCGAAAATATTTACCAGTAAGACATTAAACTAAAATTATGAGCTCATGGTTATAATTACTACTGAAGTGAATGGACAACGAATAGACAAGATAAGGGAAGGTACTCGTGAATATGAAGGAATTAATATGTTAAGTAAATTTAGATTCACCGAAAACAAAGCACCAACTCTCACAATTATTACATTTTCAAGGACGAAAATGTAGAAGATTATGGATTACACACGACAAGTCGTCTATTCCCTAGGACTTCTTCATAGCGACAGTTGTACAGTGGAAGTACTCTTTCGTTCCTCGACATCAAAATGAGACAATGTCTTATCGCAACGATATGCCTTTGGAGTTAGCTTCACTAGTGAGTTATGTGCAATGTCGATGTACGGTAACTCGTCCAACTATCTATCCTGGAAATACTCGAGAATACAACGAACAACAGCTTGATAGGAGATAACCAGTACATTCGATTGTCTTTCGAGTTCCATTATAACTGGTTCCAGCCTAGAGACACCGTCTTCGTGTGATTCACCATATCAATAACGATAGTGGTACTTATTCCGCAAACGATCCTCTGTTAGCTTGCCGCTGTTAAATGTCCACATGAGTGTACCCTTTGCAAATTACAGCGTCGGTTTCATCTAATGCTTTCCAGTATTCTGTATGGAAGGCAGGATTTAGTCCCTGGGTCTTCGGTGCGGTACGGGCTTTTAAGAGCGCCAAATCCGAAGATCAGAGATATTCTCGTTTGCGAAAAACTTGCTCAGAGCTTTGGCGTACAATTCTCGATCTGTTTTTAGTGAGAAATCGCCACGTTTTAGGAAATCTTCTCTTGCTTGCTCAGCAGACATCAGACCCTCGTAATATGGAGAGTTAACATCAGCTCTATTACTGTCGATGATTCTTTCATCATGAAAAACCGACTCAATGAGGGAACATAGCTACGTTTTCCGTCATTGCTTCGTAGTGTTTGTTGCGTCAGATATAGCCACATTGCAAGCACCGGATTTCAAACAGTCCCCCATATCATTCATTGCTCGACGAGTTGAGTCCGTGCGCACTTTGAGAGCTGCCGCTTTATTTGTTGAAAAGAATGAGGCATTCACTCCATGCACTGCATCAGAAGCATTCGCTTCCATTCGACGGTACTCACCAACGTTGAACAGTTTGGTTTTTATTCCTATACAGTTGAAATACGACATAATTTTTTCGACATGTACGTCTTTCCGCGGGCAGGTAGCCCCATCATCGCAATCACATTCGGTATTCTCACTTGCTCTGAAAATCTATGTTCCTGTGAATAAGCGACCCTTATCTTTGTGGTTATTTTTTTTTGGTGACATAGTAACCGGATTCGAACAGGATACCTCTGCTCATGTAAGGATACTGGCATCTTGGTATAAGCTTAAGATCGTTTGGAGTTTTGTCATCTGTGGCGATTGAGTAAGTCAGTATACTAGTAGTTCGATGACATTTAATGTGAAGAGTATGAGATTGAGAGAGTGGGAGATACGCATTATTCTTTATTTATAGTATACATTTTATGAACACAAAACGCCACTGAATTTTCTTCGTGCTTTCAGCAATTCTATGCAATGTTCAGTTTTTCTTCAGGTTGCAACCGAGCGTCTATCGAATGTCCGCACTGTTCGCATGTTGGTTGCAGAACAGAAAGAACTTGCTGCTTACGGCGCAAAGATTTTTGACATTTGGAATATATCTAGAAGGGAGGGTTTCGCACGTGGAGCCATGTATGGATCGGTATGGATTCATTGGATCGTCATTCTGTGAGTGCCCATGGAATTCAATGTGCTGTCATTCATGTCCGAATTCCAGTTCCAATTCACTGGTTATGTTGCACTTTCAACAGTACTTTTCTATGGTAGTAATCTGATCAGTCAAGGATTGTTAACCTACGGTATGTTGAACTAACATCGTTTATTGTAGTTTCATACTTGTTCATGTCACGTGTTCTTTTATACTTTCCAGGTGATTTGTCTTCTTTCTGTTTATATGCAGTACTATGTGCAGCAAGCTTATCAAACATGTCCGGTTTCTTCATAGAGATTATGAAGGTGGGCCTTCCTACTATCTAACCACTATGGCACGGTTACTATTTTTCGATAACTAGTTTGCAATGTGATGTCTAGTTTTCGTCACCTGCCCCGTATTTCTCGGAAACAAGTACTTGAGAAGCAGATACTTGACAAAAGTATAAGAGACACTTTGATCTATCTCTTTAGGAGGACGTATTTCTATCAAATGCTACCTTAATTCTTCACTGGTCAACGCAACGGGTCTGCGCTTAACTGTATTTGGACGTCGCGTCTAATTGGCGCGCGCATTCTAGTATCTTGCACATAACCAGTAAATTCATTATCTCTGAACCTCACTCTCCAGCAGTGTCCTGTGTGGTATGCCCTCCGCTGGACACTTTTTTGTAAATTGTTTTGTAAATTGCCAAGTATGGAGAGTTGATTTTATCGACCGACGGTTGCTGTATTAATTCATACTGGATAAACGGTTGAATTAATACAGAATGTACATTAAAAGGCCTATGTGAAACAGAACGAAAGACTGGAAAAAAAGTGAGCTGATATTGCTTCATATCGGCTGATATGCCTCCATGTAGAAATGGAATTTCGTTTATGTCAAGGTAAAATGCAAATGTGCATAAAATTAGGGGTGAACTTCAAATTCTTTATGTTTTAAGTGATGCAGTTGCAGACATTAACGATACATTGGAAGAAATCATCATACAGACCCTAACACAAAAACCTTTAGCGAGACCTATACCTTGCTGGAAAGGATTAATAGATTCTAATGATTTTAATTTATATTGCTAATGTTCGTTATGGACACATGCAGCATGTGGTCAGAGGCGCCCTACGGTACCTATGGGATCGATGTCCACACCCAAGGCTCACCAAGCCTTTCACTCTTCCGGGGTCAGTAAATTGGTACCAGACTTGCCTAGCAGGATAGCAGCATTGACTCGATACATCGGCAGGCCACCGCGAGCAATTGTAAAGGCCAATTGGGCATCTAATCACCTTCAGCGATGCTTAATGAAGTCGAATACTTGGCGCATCCCTCAGTGTTTGCTCAAGGCCGAGAGCTTTATCCTTTGTCCTATCCTTAAGGCTTTTATGTGCAAAGATACCTTTACTTAAAGTTAGCGATACAAATATTTCAGGCTACATATGAGCTTGAATAATTCGTGACGACTCTTTTGCTTATTCCTCAACCTTAGTGCATCCATTTACTACTATAAATCTCATGTAAAACCTATGTGTTAATGGAATTTGAAATTTTTTATGGATTGATGTTTACTTCTCGTAGAGCTCTGTTTCATTTATTTTTATTTAATAGAAAGAGGTTTTGAAGTCTTCATGTCGAATTCACCAGTATTGTTAAGGGTTTGGGTGCGAGCTCTAGGCTTTTTGAACTTCGCAATACTGAGCCTCAAATTCCGTTAGAGGGTGGCTTAAAGAAAGGAGATGTTAATGAATCTATCAGGTGAGTGTAGTAATTGTATATACCGTTTCCTAAAATTCGTGTTAGCTTTTAGTTTTATTCCTGTTCGTTTTCTTTTTAATTAGATCTGTCTATTTACTTCGTTTGCAGCCGTTCTATTCCCTTATAACCAAAGGAAAGCCTTTTAACTATTGAAAAGAGTCTAAGGAAGTAGCAAAATGAGTCTTTAGGGTTTTTCTCTTTTTCTTTAACAGTTTTAGACAGTTTTACTGTCATACTACTTGATGAAATGAATCGTTGGTTTTTCTAATGGATGATAAAAGTGCATGTGAGGATGCCAGTCCTATAGATTTGACCGAGTGGCTTTTGCATATCCGGGAAGAGATCCGCTGTTCCATAATGTGTCGTTCGAAGTTCCATCTGGACAAATTACAGCTGTAGTTGGTGCATCTGGAAGCGGAAAATCAACGATAGCTAATCTTCTGTTGAGGTATCTATCTTTATACGCTTATTTCCGATCATCGTTGCCAATTTTCTAGCGTAATATATCACATGAAAAAATGTGAAATCCAAGGAAGAGTTAGACAAAGTCAGAAATAGATTTTCAGACAAGCTCTTAAGAAAGCGATGATGTAATGTCATTACCAAGTTTAACACATAGTTCGTTATGACCGTTGCTAGGGCAGGTATACGGCTATTGAGGCTTAGAGTGTAGCCCTTGTGAGGATTATAATTGTTGTATAGAAAAGGGTTTTTTGTTTTCAGTTATATTGTGATGTTATGCTGTTCTATGCGGACTTCCTTATTTCAAATGATTGAATTTATCTAATTCAGTGATTTATGTCACGATAAATGTACCACTGCAGTTAGCAAAATGAGTTATTTTTTAAGGCTTTATGATCCGGTTCGTGGCCGTATTTTGATAGACAGCGTAGATTTAAAAGATATTGATCCGTCGTATTGGCGAAGACAGATTGGAACTGTAGGGCAGGTTCGTTTTATTTTCCTCGTGGTTGTATCTAAGTAGTTCTGTTAAGCACAGATGCTTTCACTCTTAAAAACCGGCTGGGCGAAGCTGGTTGTGTTCCTTTCTTCTTTTCCAGCATTCGGTTTATTCTTGCGGAAGGTCTGTTTATTTTAGGAACCAATATTATTCTCTACAAGTATTCGCGAAAATATCTTATATGGTGCTGAAAATCCAGAGCAGATTACTGAAGATCAGGTGACTAGTCTTAAGTTTTTTCGCTTTGTTTTTGGTTTTTTCAATTTCTAGCTCTAAATTTTTGTCCCTGGGTAGATTGAGCATGTATCTTGTTTTCATCATTACAGATTGTAGAAGCCGTTGAGCAGTCGAATGCTCTTGATTTCATCCAGTCATTTCCTGAAGGATTTGATACGATGGTAAGCTATCGTACATTAAATTGTTTAGCTTGTATAAAATTGCCCATTTACTCATGTTTTTCTTATATATTATATAGGTCGGTGAGCAAGGTTCAATGCTGAGCGGAGGTCAAAAGCAACGAATAGCAATTGCCAGAGCGCTTATAACGGTAATATTTTGATTTAACACATTCGCGATAATGCGCATTGACTTCAGTGAGCGCGTGGTAGGCAAAGCGAATTGTACCTATGGACTTCAACATATTTTGTTCTGGATGTTTTTCCTGCTCAGAGTTCTTTTGCTGTACTTTTTGTGTCCAGTCAACACCAACGGCAGCACATTTTGCATCAGGAGCCGACCTAGAGCGCTTATTTTGTACACCTTCTCTTTGCAAACTTTTTCAGACACGTTTGTTCGTTTCATCACAGAGAATTTTGCCAGTCAATAGTGTGCTAAGGATGGAGGTCCACAGAAAAAAATTAGCTAAAATGGCTCTTCTGTACAGATACAAATTCATGAGTCCCGCTGCTGTTTTTTTTATCCTTTTTGTGGACTCAATGATACAAAGACTGTTGCTTGTGAAAGGGTTGCATGTATTATCTCATCTTTGGAGTTGCACAACAGATGATGTGCGTTGACCTGATTGCGCACGGGTAGTACAGAGAAATTAGACTGTCCCAAGTGTCGCCCAGTCAAAATTGGTCGTTTCCGTGAATGTGTTGTAAATGTTTTCCTTGTTAAAACTAATCCATTAAGAATCCCCGAATTCTTATTCTTGATGAGGCCACGAGCGCCTTAGATGCAACATCCGAATATCTAGTTCGAAAGGCTCTCAACCGGTTACTCGAGAACAGCCATCAAACAGTGCTTATAATAGCTCACAGGTATATCTGGTAAATAGCGTCTCTTCACCGTTTTATTGAGAGAGATTTTAAAGAGGTTCTTAAAGTTGATAGAGATCTTTAACTTTAGATTATCTACTATTAAACACGCCAATCAAATAGTCGTGCTGGACAAGGGGAGTGTTGCCGAGCGAGGCAGCTTCGAAGACCTTATGCACGTAAGGGATGGCATTTTCAAAAAACTCGTAGAGAAACAAGCTATCAGCTGGAAAGAAGAAGCTTACTGATAGATTTACTGGGCGGCAAGATGAGGTACTTATGCACTTTGTACATGTAAAGGGGGAAAAAACTTGGAGCTCATGATAAATCCTGATCACTTAGTAGAAGTTGATAATTTTTTAATTGCTAAGAACTTTTCAAAATGCTGTCTTGAGCAAAACCCGTGCATATTCATCTGGACCCTGTACTGTAAAACATGAGTGATTTTCTTCATTTTCTGTCTCAGCAATCGCGAGGTTGTTGAACAGCATAACGTTTACTTCCACGCAATAACACATACAACACAATTGTAGCTGGCGTTTCGGCAGAATCGTCTTCTTCAGAGCCGTTTTTTTACGTGCCTTCGTTGTAAACCATATTCGACGCTGATTAGCGGCTCTTCCTCAATGGAAGGCACGTAAAAAAACGTTCTTATTAAGGCGATTCTGCCGAAACGTCAGCTACGAATATGTTGTATGTCTATTATTGTATGGAAATAAACGTATGCTGTTTAACAACCTCACGACTGCTAAGACAGAAAACGACGAATTTATAATCCAATGCCGAGGTTAATAGAAATTCGATCCTGGAAACTGACACATGATTTTGTTGTTTTGATGTTAACATTTGTTCGTTGTATTCAGATGGGCACATTTATTGTTTTTAAATATGCTCCATGTTTTTTCACTCGTTCTTATTCTAAGGTCACATATATGAAAATTTATGCAAAATTATGCAGAAGCGTTCCCACAGGCGAACAATTCTCGATGAATTGATGAGAGAATCGATTAGGCGTACGGAAAAGTTTTCACTATTCATTTCCCAACTTTGTTCCTCGGTGCTAAGAAATCCAAGGAGAATTGTGATGCATTTATTGTTATAGAAGAAAATAAAAACATTAAAAGGCGAATGGCATATGTTCGTTCCTCTCGAAGTTTGTATCTACATTTTTTGTTTCAGCGAATGTTAGTCAAAAAGACAGAAATGTTGGATATGGTAGAAGTATGATTAGCTTGTTTGCTTTAAAAGTGGGAGATAAATATGTATTCTATAGCTTGAGGGGTGTGTCTTACATATCACTTGTGTATTCGTTGTTATTAGATGGTTCCCACCTACCAGTGCCCATATTGTTGTCCTTCAGGTATAACTGCTGAGTAATTCTTGATCTTGAATCTATACTTATTCATGGGGATATTTACACTATGAATTCTCTAGTGGATATAGTAGGTTCATTTTTAACAGGAAAAGCACCGCTAAAATATACTGAATTTGTAAACTCTCCTGCAAGGTTGTGAACATTGTCTTGGTCAACATTGACTGGGGACTATCCAAATTCACCAGATGGGCAATGTGTATGATCTTCACTGCTTTCAGTTAATTCGTTAAAAATTTAGAAGGTTGTTTATGTAGTAGAGCTAGTTGTATCAAGAAATAAGTGGTGTTGGGATAAACGGTTTTCGTAGCCCAAATATATTGCCTATCAAGTTTTCAGTCGTAGTCGTCGTACAATATAGAGGAGTGAATGTAAAAGCTACATATTTCATATGCATATTAACAAACGCGTTGTTATACTTATTCAAAGATTCATTGAACACAATACATTTTCTCAAACTATGCAAGCAGTTAACAGAGTAAATGAAAGGCAGCAAAGTCTAGAAGTCATTGAAAGGAGCTTTCGAGCAGACCGACGAAATAGCATCGATTATTTCATCCGCATTTCCGAGTTCAATACATAAATTGTTTAGCACGTAGACGTATTTAAGGACATAGTTGTGCTGAAAGTATTAAACTATTTAGACCATAAATGGCTGTCGTACTTTTCATTTCTCCCTCTCGTTTTTTTCCAGTACTGATAAAGATGTGCGAACACTTTTTCAGGAGTGATAAGGGTATGATTAGTCGATTTTTAAAAAATCAGCTGGCTATTGTCCGGCTATATTCGTATAAGGAGGCGTACCTAATTTACTTAACGGTACATTGTGACAAAAAATTTCGAAATAATGTTGTTAACAGAATTTATAAGTAACCAAAAGGTATTACGTTACCTTATTCATGTCGATGCAAATCAAATCGAATGCTCGTACTACGTCGTCATGACAGTCTAAATCCTCGACAGAGTTCCGTTCTTCCATCATTCGTCGCCTGAGCAGTCATAATATGAATAAGATGATCCTGTTTATATTTATTAGCCAGCGCGAATAGTGATCGGAAACGAAAACAATCCCACCTATCGAGTGGTTCTTCAAGCAGGCTGTCAATAAGCTTCAAGAATAGGGATTTGATGCTACGCCTCTCCTAAATGTAATCATTTCGGAAACATACATTCTGTAATTTCCAACGGTTGTTTTGATAAGTAAGTTTGAAAAATATAATGCGGTAGTTAAACTTGCACTGCAATATACACAAGGTCTTCAGTTCCAATCCGTGCACTAAGTTAATCAAATCCAGCATCCATCGGAGGTCAGCAGAAGTGAAGTACCGAACCCCTTTGGGAGTTTTATAGATGCTGATACCTTGATAAGCTCTCAAGTCATTATATAGATCACAGGTGCACTCACTACATGCTTAACACTTGACGACGACTAGTCTTGGGTCTGTTGCGGACTAGGTGATGGTTGTTTTTTTTTGGCATTTATGGACTTGCTGGTTTTTTCTAAAAATAAACAGTAATTTTTCGACAACTGGAGGACTTCGTGATTTGTGAAAATGAGTACGTTGTTGAAAAAACTTTGCTCTGTCGTACTATAGGTATGGATGATATTTTTGATGCTACTTACTGTGTGTTAGTATGGTCCATTACACGAATACGTTACTGTCAGCATTTGGAAGTGTTTTGCAACTCATGGGTCTCTGTTTCAGTATTTTTTATACCCAGTTTACATTTATTATTTTACAGTATTTTATATTTACATAACCATAACTGTCATTCGTTATCTTTCCAATGGGTTACCACCTCATCGTTACTGGGTGTTCCTGAGTGTCGGGCTGCGATGTACGGTGGAGGGATTCGTCCCTTCGGAAGTCCATCCCAAGCTGGGGAGTCTGGCGTTTCCATCAGGAAGCTCGGTTAAGAGTAAACCAATACCAGGGTCCACCACCGGCCTGGTATTGAACTAGGCGCATGGTGGCAAATCTCCGTCTAATCCACAACGACGGCGACTGCCTGTGATGACGACCTGGGGCAAATTTTGGTTAGGCTGACATCGGAACTCCAGGAAACCACAATGGTAAAGCAAGCAAAACTCTGCAAAAGTGGGAATTATGCTGGGGTCCGGAGAATCAGTGAAGACGTGCCATCCAAGTATCCCAATAAGTAATTATCATTCTTTATAGCAAATAGAATTGGAATAGTAGTCGATTGATACCTAAATTTGTGGTTGGTGAATTCGTTCGGAAAGCAGTTTATGTATATTTCTAAGTGGAGAATATAGCTTTTCCTGATCAAAGCTTAAAGTAGCATCTGTGTTCTACAAACTATCAAATGATAACAAAATGTATGGGGAAATGGTTTCTTGTTTTAGGATAAACCATTGGAATCAGAATGGAACCTATAGGTAGCGCATCTTTACGGGATTGATCAACGCCAAACACCTTGTACTTCAACTTTACAAAATGCTTGTCTCTGTGAGCACTTTTTAAAAAGGTGGCACAAGTATTCTACTTTTCTAGAAAATTAGTGCACCTGATGTATTTTACGTATTTCTCGACGTAGCTCTTTGGCGACAAAAATGTCGTCAATTTCGTCCTTGAGTTGATGAAGATACATAAGCTCGACGTCTCGTGAAGGCCATGAAAACACCGCATGCAATTCCTAATTTAGTAAAATCTTTCTTAAGAGGATGGAAATTGTGAGACATTGTTTGCTACCTCATCAGTAGTCTCCTTCTGATGTGTTTTACGCTGCCCTTGAAACCAGCCAACAGGCTCCTCAGCGATGAGAAGATTACCGAAGTGCATCACATGTGACAAGTTTGTTAGACGTTTCACGCGTTCATATTGTTCTTCCAATGTTTCAACGTTGATATCCTTCTACAAACTTTAAGGTTTATGGTGTTGTATGTGATAAACATAATAAGTTTTTAGATTATACAATGATAAGGTTGTTCTAATAAAACGAAGAGACTGCAGGAATACAAGCAAGTCGCTGAAGTAGCTTGGGCAACAATTTGTTTATGATCATCCAATTTTTCCTACACATTCTTTCAACCTTACTTTCAATGTACAAAATCAATCTAAGGACTTGTAACAATTTTAAAACGCATGAAGTTTAAACGATACTTCATCGGAATCCCGCATCCAATTTACTGAGAAAAGATCACCGAGACATGGTAAGCGCATGTCGTTATCGCAGTATGTGCCCCACGATGACTCGTGACTGTTTGCTGCAGTAATAGCGTACACTGTAAAATAGAAGATCCATTATTCCAGGCGGAAAAACTTGAGTAGCGTTGCATTCGATAACATTTATAGAGGATAAAGCTCCCGGCGTTGATCAATCCCTGAGGGATGCGCCATGCATTCAACTTCATTAAGCATCAGCATCATTTGGAGGTGATTGAGTGCACATATGGCCTTTACAATGACACACCACCGATGTATCGAGCCAGTGCTACTATCCTCCTATTCAACTTTGCTACCAATTTACCGACCCCGAACGGATGGAGAGCTTGGTTTGCCACGGGCGCGGATCGATCCCACCTGCATGTTACAGGGCGTCTCCGACCACTGCGTCGCACACACTCCAGCATTTATAGAGGACAAAATTCTAAAGCAACATGCGAACATGCAAGTACAAGAGCTTTCGGGGATGATGGATACGAAATAAACTGAATACGAGTGATGCTGCGATTCCCATAGGTGGTGTCAGGTCTTGTTAGAAGAGAAGAAGTACAACTAACCATTAATGGTACTCTTCAGCACTTTCTCAAACATTGAGCCGCTCTCGCACGATTCCAAATAAAACACCAGCTGATTGTAGCGGTCATTTTCATGCATCCAGTTTAACGCCGTATTAAGTTGCTTTGCAGTTAGCTAAAATGAAGCGGACCTCTTCTCGTCCAGATTTCTTGACCGGTGCTGTTTCATCAATTTAACAGGATTCGAGATAAAGCGAAGGTAATTTGATTAGAAACGTTGATTTGATATCATCGTTACCATTCCTTCCGGGAACGCTATTACACCAACAGCACCGTGATCAGTGAAATAGACGAAGATGCGGTCGTTCGGATTACTAAAAGTAGTAGAAACTGGGACCTGATTGGAATATAATGGATCGTAATTTTATCTTTCAGATTCTTCTTTTTTGTTCAGTCCTTATGTAATTAAAACCAATTCAAGAGAATGATATAACATTTAAAACCTTTCAATGACGCGTCCATTTCCACCTTTCACTCCGGTAGCATTTCCCTTAAGGATGTTTAGAAAATTTTCATGGTTGACTGATGATTTCTGAACGTAAACATATTTCCTAAAGAAGTAGAAAATAATACAGTATACAGTAAAGTAAGAACTTAGCAATTCTAAGCTTTGCATTACCGCAATCTTTTTTCCTACCAAAGGTGGATTAGAACATGGATTTGATTAGTACAACGACTTAAGGTTTTTCGTAAATGAATAACGCTTCAGTCATCGCGTACAAGTTCTTAATCAATTGGTAGATGCTCACACGGCTTTTCTAGTTTTAAAGGGACGTCTAACCAAAGTCCGAATGAGCGCTAATGCTAGCCTTGTACCAGCTGGCACATAATGCTCGTCTTATCACCGTGTTACCCTCTATGATCGAATTGAGCGAAAGGTAAATCACAGGTAGTAATATTTTTATAAGATTTGATGGCTCAATAAACCTTATTCGGACAAAAATGCTTTCTTTTATATTAAATAGGATTAAAGAACCAAGCACAATGCTAAACATGACACTTGAACGGCCCGTCCTCACTAGTTGTGCTGCCCCAGCATAATCACAATTTTTCGGAGATCTGCTGGTTAAGCCATCGTTGTTCGCTGGAATCCCGAGGACTGCCTGGCCAAAGTCTGCCCCAGGTCGTCACCAAGACAGGCAGTCGCAGCCCTTGTGGATCAGAGGGAGATTTGCCACCATGCGACTTTGATACGAGGACGGTGGTGGATACTGGTATTGGTTTACTCTTAGCTAGGCTTTCGGATGGAAACGCCGGACACCTTCTCAGCTTGGGAGACTCTGCCAATGGTATGAATCCCGCGCCCTACATCGCAGTCCGACACCCAGGAACACATTCCAGCCACGATGAGGCCGCAGACCGTTGGGAGGGTGCCAAACATGAAAACCTTGAAATGTTGTTTCACTGGCTTCCCTTTCTAGGAGGAGTTTATTGGTAGCCGTAGGTTATCGTGATATGTCGTGAACTCTAGTAAGTTATTATGACTCAACGTGAGCACTTCGTAATCGGCTAGAGTTAAAGCCACTGGTTGAAGAATTCTTCTTATAAATGGAAAAAAGTAAAGGAACTTTTAACTATGCTAACCCTGTAATCAATTTTCAATCCTTGGTAAAGATCATCACCATGGGGCCTATTGAAAAGTTTTCCAGGATATGGATTTCTGAAGATGCAGTGTAAACGATTTTTTTTATTAGTTATGTCGTTCCTTCACAAAAACCTTGAAACTAACAGCTTGTTATGTGCAATGTCGTCGTACATCATTACTATAATGTTTTCTTCGGCGACACCATGTTTTCTCAAAGTGTGGTATGCATGAGCGACATCGGCCTGAATATTTATCGTATGTATATAAAGACATGTAGGTGGAGAACGCAGTGATATTGATGCTGTTCATCACAATCATGGTGCTGGTTCAACTACGCTTCGGGCTAACCAAGTTTTTCATCCCACGGGGTTTGTAGACTTATAATAATATCAGAGTTGGTTTGGGAACAGCTTGCTCCCTGCAGTCCAAGTGGGAACGCTCTAGCTAGGCTATTCTAAAATTACGGAGGGAATCGACTGGGCTAGCATTCATCGAAATTCCTAAGGAGGTCGACAATCCTCAGACAGCAGTGGAATCCTCACGCGGAAAAATGTGTAGGGATCCACACAGTGGATGTAAAGACGGTTCGTGTAAAAAATAAAAGTTTATTAAAGCAGAGGGCTATATCAGCTGTTGTTGGGTCTATAAAGGGCTATTCGATTTTTTTCTTTTCATTTCGGTGAGTCGTTTAACATAACGACCAACTAAATGGGTTATAGTAACGCTACCCATCAAATGCTGATTGCGCCCAAGCTTAGCCATCATGTCTTCTAGCGATCTCGTGGAAAAGAGAGGAGTAGCAGTATCAAGGAACGCGAGCGAGGGAGGGATGAAAAATTCAGATTGTATTGGCTCTTCATGGTGGGATTTGGTTTTTTTTTTCTGAAGAGTTAGAAAAGAGGGTTCTGACCAGGCTCATATCCTAACGCATTGTGGTGGAACATTGCTATTTCCATTGTACACGCGCTATGCCATTCGAGAGATGATAAACCTTTCAAAGAGGACTACTCAGTTATGAATATTTCTATTCTAGTGTTACCTGGTGACGGTAGTTATACCATCCATTCGAACCAGCAACTAACAATGCGTGAATGTCTCCTTCGGGAACCTGTTCTCGACGATGACGTCCACTTAAATATATTGAATGTTTTGAAATATCGTAATTGCTAAATGTAGCTTTAAATACACTTGTATATTTTACAACCTTGGACTCACCTGAGAGAACTAGCTGAAGAAAACAGGTAGAAGCAGACAACCCACACGAAACTTCTCATCTAAAACATTTGTGTAAATGGAAAGCAAAGGATCAATTTACTAAAGGAGAGGCAAGAAGCCTTTACATTTATCGGTTCAATTTGTGAGCTACTTTAAGAAGTAGTGGGGTGAATTTCAGATCCAGATATTTACATCCTGGCTAGTGACATATCTTCAGTGAGAGAGGTTCTGCGCAATGTCTTGAAGTGATCTAAAATTCAATAGCCGATAGATGACACAAGAGGGTTGAAAGTAATCAAAGGCACCCATTCAATCTCTGTTTGAACTGTGGAGTGTAATAAACGGCTGATAAGAGAACACTGAGAGGAAGTGAACACAGTTAAGACGATAGGCGAAAAAGGGCAATGGGGATGCAACGATTCAATGGTGTGGCTCGAAACTGTTCGAATCGTACAGGCGAAACGCAATATCAGAATTATCTACACTAGACATTTAATAGGCACCAGTACTGGAACTTGAAAGTTAATGAAGGGTAAAAAGATAGAGCTCTCGGCGTTGATCCGTCCTTGAGGGATGCGCAATGCATTCGACTTCATTAAGCCTCGTTTGGAGGTGATTGAATGCATATATGGCTTTTACAATGATTCGTGGTGGCCTACCAATGTATCGAGCCAGTGCTGCTATCTTCCCAAGACAACTCTTTTATTTATCGGCTTCGAATCGATAGTTTGTACCTGTCGGACTAGGGCTCACTGATGATCGACCTGTCCGTATATGCGTCACGTTTCATTAACTTATACATTGGAAGGCGTTCATTCCGAAAACTCCTATCTCAGTCCCGCTGTTTCTTTACGATGAGTTTTTCCAGTTAGCACTCGTTGCATGAAGAAATGAGAAGTATTATCTGGCATTCTCACCTCCATTATTTTCGCCTTTTTTCATTATCAGCGAAAGGTTCGTTGAAGATGGCAGAATTACATAAGGCGACTTGTATTGTGCTGGAAGCACAGTAGTTAAAGGAGCCGTGTTAAACAAGTAGGATCTGTGATTCTAATGGGGTCAAGGGATTAAATAGACCATTATTCATTGACATTCATGGAGAGTGCAAAGTCGTGAAGTAATGCAAATTCGAAGACCTTCCTAGAAGACGATGCAAGGCAACGAGTGTGGTGAAAGAAGTGTCGGGATCTGCACAATGTGTAGTTTTTTGTCGTACAAAATAGGTTGGAAAGATGACTTTCATTTTTTTTCTTAATCTGAGTTCGGTCTAGTAAATCAACATAAAGGTTCTAGACAGCTTCGATAAGAGTTATTTCGGATATTGACACAAGAACTTTTCAGGGAAAGTCTTTCGTCAAAGTATGAGATTGTATAACCAGCGATCGAGCACTTTCGAAAGCTTCTTTAAGGTTTTCACCTAATTAAGACTTTCATACCTGCTGTTGTATAATGTGGGCGCTGTTACTATGAGAGAGCACTTTTGATGAAGTTCTTGCCAGAATTTCTCTTTCTTCCCGAAGAATTCTGGAGGCATTCACAAAGTCTTGCTTCATAGAATTAGTGAGACGATCGCCTGTAATATTGTTATCCACGAACTCTTTCCTCGACAAATCTAACTGGCGGATGTAATTGGAGAACGATCGCTTTAACTAACATATCGAAAGTGTTGTAAACGGTTTCCAATCTTATCATTTTTTGCAGTACTACACCCAACAAGTCGGTTCCTTCTATCACTCTTACAGCAACCTCGTCTTTAACAACGGTCAAAACTACTCCGTTACTATGTTCAACTTTTATTTACTGCCTACTTTTTTTAAAGTAGGGTGCTATATGAGATATAACCAAAAAATCCTGATACAAGTGAAAAATTCGAGACCTGAAGTAGGATTCGAACCTGCGATTTCCTATCCCGGAGCTCACGTGATATCTACCACGCCAACAGAGAAGGACTAGTCCTCGATTTGTGTGGTGGACAACAGGTAAGTTCCCGGAAAGGGTAATTGCGAGTTCGAAGGTGAACTGAGGCTCCGATTTCTTCTCATACCTCAGCACCTTTATGGTTTTGTGAAGAAGACTCTATACGGTAAAGAAACCATCAGAAACAAAACGCCTCTCATATGGCTAACACCGGCAACTCGGAGAGCTACGTATGAACACCTAATTTTCTTCGAATTATCAAATTTCAAATAGAGATTGTCTAGTATGTAGAAGTGCTTCATTGAGGAGTTACCAAAGTGTTCTTCATGCGAATCAAAATGTAGGGCATAAATGGATAGTAAACTGCTTATTTGTTCTCTGCATACCACAAAGTGTCACAAATAGATGTGTCGCCTCAACATATCGCGCATATTCTCCATTTCTCTCTTTCGCCTTGCTTTGCTAGCAACTTTTCATGTAGATTGTAATTTCGTGCATACATTCGGTCGTAGGGAAGGATCGTACCTCGAGCTGATAAGGTTGAAAAACATAAGACTATCCGTTAGTGATAAGGGTGGAGTGTTTGTCGTAATTACCCATCAGTTAGATGATGTGATAAGGAAAAAGCATCTTGAAGATGCTTCACTTTATCGCACATCATCTGAAAAGGAGTTTAAAAGTGAATGCCGAAAATTGGACCACGAATGGGTCAAAATGGCAAGGACTGCTGGTTTAAAACCATCAGTTATCTCTCAACTAAAATTTGACCTACCACCATGTTCCGTCTTGTACTTGCTTATAAAAACTCATACGTTAGCGTTCAGCAATGATCTCGTGTGATCCTTCATTCTTTAAGGTTAAACTTATCATCAGCTGTGTAGACGGGCCAACGGATAGGATAACGTGGTTTTTAACCCTACTACTTGTCCAGTTGTTGAAACACATTCCAGCCCATCTTACGAATACCCAGATGTTTCTGGATCGTCTACGGACTGCGCAGCCCAACAGCGCGTACGTAATGGAGTCTTTCGACGTTGCCATCCTTTATACAAGCGTGTCAAATGACTCCGCAATGCAAGCCATATTCGAACTCCTTACGCAACACAAAGGAGAAATAAATATGTATGGCTTCAAGACATAGCAGTTGATGACACTCTTTAAAAAATGCTTGAGCTGCTCAATCTCCAGGTGGTCCGGGAAGTAGTACGCTCAAATAAGAGGGTTGGCAATGGGACAACGACACCGGACAACGGCAATGGCACCAAGTCTTGCCATTTCGTTCATATCTAAAGTGGAAGCACCGGTGAACGATCTCGGGCCACTACTCTGCTGTACATACATAGATGACTGTTTTGCCCTTTGCTCAACACAGGAAAAAATAGACAAACGTTTCGAGCTGTTGAATGAACAGTCAGGGTATATCAAGTTCACACGAGAGAAGCCAAGAGAAAACTGGCTTCCATTCTTGAACGTCCAAATTAACCTGTCAGAAAATGGCTACATTACGAAGTGGTACTGAAAGCCAAGTAGTAAAAACAACTTGGTTCATTACCTCTCCTCTCACCCCTCTCACATGAAAAGGGCGCTTGTAAGAAACATGTTTCGAACAGCAACCAACGTGTGCACGGAACGAAAGCACAGAGAGGAGTCCCGGAACTTGGCGCGGCAAATAGCCGTTTCCAATGGCTACGAAACTGTAGCTCGGGATAGGTTAGGAAAAATCCTAGGCCCCCAAACGACAACTCTAGCGATAGAAGGGTCCCGTTTATCCTACCCTTCATCTCAAATGATGTAAGTGCAGCTATAAAACGCTGCTTAAGAAAGGCGGGTCTAGAGAAATCGGTAAACATACTTGAAATGCCACCGAGTGATCTCAAGCGCTAGCTAGTTTATAAACGCCTATTTGACCGTCTATGTGCAACGCAAAATTTTATAATTTGCCCCAATGATAGAGACGGTGACTACATGAGCTGGGGTACAGTTTATCTGTTCTCCTGTAAGGCGAGCGGAGACGAATACGTTGACGAAACGCGTAGACCACCCTGTGTCTGCATAAAAGAACTAGTCGGCAAATACACCACTAGGCATGCATAGGACCCAGAGACATAACGGGGAGGACTTTGAGGTACGTGTCACGATCCTCCCACAGGAATAGAGAACACAAGCGCGCAAAACTCTCGAGGCGATCTGGATTAATTCCAGAAATCCAAAAATGAACCGTTGGGAAGAATGCCTCATTATCACGCATGATATTAGGCAGTATATAAGCTTGTTATTCTGATGGGAGGGACGCATTAAGCTTCCATGTGGATGTGGTTTTCCATGTGGTTTTATTTCGATAAATATATTTATCAACCTCGTGCAAGCTTATGAAGAAAGAATACATATTGAATTCCAAAATAATTGAGGAAATCTCCCAGTTGTTGTATTTTTGTCAACCGGACATCGTTATTTTTTCTGCTCCAGGGCTTTGGATATCAGTGCTTATTTCCGGTTTTTTCTGGAGTTTTTATAGATACATAAGCTTAATACTTTTAGCTTGTTAAGGAGCCGTTGGATATTCTTTTCGAATGATGAACAATCGTTTTATATAGAGAGATTTCAATCTCTTACAATATGGTCATCAAGGTTTAGGGTTAGGGTTATTCGCCGGCTTTTGTTCATGACTCTGATTGCGCAAATAGTGGAAGACTCATTTGAAGGATCAAAAATTTTTATAGTATTTAAACGAAACACTAATCTTGACGTAGTAAGTTGTTCTTAACGCTACATTGGCTGCCAGTTACTCGGCCGCCCTTTCGGAACAGTTTAGTGGCTCGCTTGTGATTGCAAGGTTACTGTAGCGCATGCCATGTGACAGGTCACGTCAGATTCTTTACATCATCGAATTAAACCAGTAATCTGTCTACATCAATAACATTCGGAAACCGGACTTTGTATTGACATTGGAAAATTCATTCATGAGACTTGAAAAAATTGGTTAGCATGTAACGCCGGCGGCACTTGTAGCTTTACTGTCACATGAGAGGACGCCCAAATTTCAGTCGTTAAGGAAGTGCTAGTCCCTGGGAATAGAGGATAAGTTTTCGATAAATAGAGGAATCGTTTGAGATGTAGAGACACGTGGAGAATTCCTCTGAATAGACACAGTTGGCATTAGAAGCGATTACGTGAGACATTGTTTTCTACCACGACCGACTTTCTATTAACCTCGGCATTGATCAAGTAATTCTTCGTATTTTTGTTGAGCAAACGCGAGGTGTTATTATTCTTTATTCACAAATGAGCTGACGTTTCGGCGGATTTCGCCTTCCTCAGAGCCTGGAAAGGTCAAGTTGACAGCAATCTACTTGGCCAGACGCCTCCATAACCAAACAAAGAAACTCTAAACCAAGATTTCAATCACATTGAACACAGCTTTGCACACTCACCGCTTTCTATGAGGTCTCCACTAAGTATGTCACGTAGAGACCAACCGCACAGAAATCACATGGAAGTATAATGTACCCCACTCATTAGAATAGCAGTCTTATATACTGCCCTACATCACGCGTGATAATGAGGCATTCTTCCCTGCGGTTCATTTTCGGATTTCTGGAATTAATCCAGAATGCCTCATTATCACGCGTGATGTAGGGCAGTATATAAGACTGCTATTCTAATGAGTGGGGTACATTATACTTCCATGTGATTTCTGTGCGGTTGGTCTCTACGTGACATACTTAGTGGAGACCTCATAGAAAGCGGTGAGTGTGCAAAGCTGTGTTCAATGTGATTGAAATCTTGGTTTAGAGTTTCTTTGTTTGGTTATGGAGGCGTCTGGCCAAGTAGATTGCTGTCAACTTGACCTTTCCAGGCTCTGAGGAAGGCGAAATCCGCCGAAACGTCAGCTCATTTGTGAATAAAGAATAATAACACCTCGCGTTTGCTCAACAAAAATACGAAGAATTGTTTTCTACATTTTATGCTACATACCACGAAAAAAGGTTTTCTTCTAATTTTTTCTATCTTGAGAGGTCCTTTCTTTTTCAACATTTTCTCCTCTTTTATTTTTTGAATCGACGAAGAAATCTCCACTTTCAATTTAGTAGTGGTACCGTACGCCTTCTTATTTNCACGACCGACTTTCTATTAACCTCGGCATTGATCAAGTAATTCTTCGTATTTTTGTTGAGCAAACGCGAGGTGTTATTATTCTTTATTCACAAATGAGCTGACGTTTCGGCGGATTTCGCCTTCCTCAGAGCCTGGAAAGGTCAAGTTGACAGCAATCTACTTGGCCAGACGCCTCCATAACCAAACAAAGAAACTCTAAACCAAGATTTCAATCACATTGAACACAGCTTTGCACACTCACCGCTTTCTATGAGGTCTCCACTAAGTATGTCACGTAGAGACCAACCGCACAGAAATCACATGGAAGTATAATGTACCCCACTCATTAGAATAGCAGTCTTATATACTGCCCTACATCACGCGTGATAATGAGGCATTCTTCCCTGCGGTTCATTTTCGGATTTCTGGAATTAATCCAAAAAAAAAAATTATCACGCGTGATGTAGGGCAGTATATAAGACTGCTATTCTAATGAGTGGGGTACATTATACTTCCATGTGATTTCTGTGCGGTTGGTCTCTACGTGACATACTTAGTGGAGACCTCATAGAAAGCGGTGAGTGTGCAAAGCTGTGTTCAATGTGATTGAAATCTTGGTTTAGAGTTTCTTTGTTTGGTTATGGAGGCGTCTGGCCAAGTAGATTGCTGTCAACTTGACCTTTCCAGGCTCTGAGGAAGGCGAAATCCGCCGAAACGTCAGCTCATTTGTGAATAAAGAATAATAACACCTCGCGTTTGCTCAACAAAAATACGAAGAATTGTTTTCTACATTTTATGCTACATACCACGAAAAAAGGTTTTCTTCTAATTTTTTCTATCTTGAGAGGTCCTTTCTTTTTCAACATTTTCTCCTCTTTTATTTTTTGAATCGACGAAGAAATCTCCACTTTCAATTTAGTAGTGGTACCGTACGCCTTCTTATTTAGTTGACCAGAGCTGCATAGTTACAAATATTCCTACAAAGTTATCCTTTGTTATCAACCAAAAGGATATGATCAGCTCCGTCTTCACGGAATTTTCGTACTTTAAGATTGTCCTAATTCTAACTCCAAAGACCGACTTTCTATAAACCTCGGCGTCTATAACTCTATAAACCTGAGTTTAGGTATAATATACTTGATCTCATGTAACGCATGCGGCGAGGAATATATCGGGGAAACGGGTAGACCACTTTGTGTCCGCATAAAAGAACATCTAAATGGGAAAGCTAAAATCCGTTTAAACACCCCTCTAGGTACGCATAGGGCACAAATGCACAACGGCGATGATTTTGAAGTGAATGTGCGGATCCCAAATTTCAAAAATCCAAAGATGAACCGGGAGGACGAATGCCTCACTGTCACACGTGACCTGGCGTCCTACTTTAAAGTGATATTTTGACCTCGGGGCCTGTCTTGCTCGCGACCCCACGTGAACTACGTGTGGGCCAGTCCCGCACGTAACATCACGGTAAGTGGGCTTTCTGTTCAATATGGCGTCTATTTGAAAGTTTGATCTTCATTAACACTTAACCTTCTTTTCCACCGAATAATAAAAAGTATTCTAACATAAAATACGTCCAGGCTCTGAGGAAGACGAAGTCGCCGAAACGTCAGCCATCGATCAATAACATCATAAACAACGACAACGACAACGAAGATCTGTACCAACCTCGCGTCAGCTTAAGAAGACCAGTTTATAAGATCACATAAATAAATATGTCCTAATTCTAATTCAGGATCTTCATAGCGAATCGCTTGCATCATTTCTCTTTCAAAATCTTTTGTCCATTAAGCTTGCTTGATACAAAACCCCAACATTTTATTCATTCCCCTCCCTGGCTTCGTTTTGGATGATGCGCAATCACTCTCCAGTTCTGTTCAAATAGCGCATAGGTCATTAGAAGTAAACATGAAGCCTGGAAGAGTTGTTGATTCGAAGAGACAGGCCTCTTGCTTAGTGATCGTGTCCTCCTCTGCGAACCATTAGTATGGCACTGGTGATAGGAATTCGTCTTGAAATTATTTCGTACTTTAAGAGATTATAAACTGCCAGCGTAGTTAACACTCTTGAATGATCACATGAAAGCTTCCTCTTTTTACGATGTTGTTGTTCTTTTATAGTTTACAACAACTTTTATCACTGTTCCACTCTTTTATCGCTGTTCTGTACCCACGACGCGTGTCAGAATCCATATCGTTGTCGTCATAAGCGGCCTATGGTATGAATCCTCAGAATTCGTACTCCTCAACCACTACTTAGCTTATCGAGGGCGATGAAACAAATCGAATGTGTAGAGTAGATATGAAGACCAAATAACAAAATGTAATGACGTTAAATTTGCAACAAAAACAAAATCGTACCGATTTGACAGCAAGAAACACAGATGGAGAATCCACGGTTGCAGCGGCTCACATGGTTTTTCATAGAAGCACATTCCAACCTCAATGTGGTAACAGTTTCTGTAAATTTGTCTATTAAGCTGTTCCTGTACATATTTGCGATGCCGCCTAAGTTTCGATGCTTGCGGTATAAAATGGTTTCTTTTTTACCTTATGCTGGCATGCACTTAAATCAATGCATCGAAATATCATCCACCTATCTTAACCTTTTTCATCTACTGCTACTCTTTTTAACGGCAGGGTATACATTGTGAAATATAACCGCAATGATGCTGAGATATTTGCAAAACTCCGGACCGCAGTTGTATGCGGTGGGGAACGAACGCGCTATTGTCCTTGCCGGGGTGTAACGCGTTCACCACCACACCATGAGGGTCATTCGTTTTGCCTGCCTCTCAGCTAGTTCTATCGAGGCAGAAAATAAAAAGGAAACATTGTGAACATAATCTCAGCATTCAGATTTATTCAAAACACTTTCCAATCTTCCGCTGATTCAACATTCATGTTATCTATCATGTTATCATGCTATCATGTTATCATGTTATAAATATCTATCTATCTAAATATCTAAATAACTAAATAATCAATGGGTCAGCGTGGCAAAGGCTGCGGGTTTAAAATCATCGGTTATTTCGCACTTTAAAGTCGATAGACCAACATGTCCCGTCCTATACCTACTTATTAAAACACATACGTTCGTATCACCTGATGACCTTGCGTCAACCAATCCGTCATCATTTAAGGTTAGACCGATCATCAGCTGTGTAGACGGGCCAACGGATAGAATAACCTAGTTTTTAAGCCTGATACTTACCCAGTTGCTTAACCACATTCCAGCTCACCTCACAAACACCCAAATGTTCCTAGAACGTCTACGTTCTCCTAATAACGCGTACGTGATAGAGTCTTTCGACGTTAGCGCACTGTACACCAACGTATCGAATGACTCCGCAATGCAAGCCATCTTCGAACTTCTTGTTGAACATGAAGGAAGAATAAATATGCATGGCTTGTCCATCCAGCAGCTAATGGCTCTCTTAAAAGAGTGCCTAAACTGCTCGATCATCAGATGATCTGCGAAATATTTCGCGCAAATAAGGGGGTTGGCAATGGGACAGCGATTGGCACCAAGCCTGGCCATTGTGTTTATGTCTAAGATAGAAGCCCCTGCTCTCGATCTCCGGCCACTACTCTACTGCAGATATGTAGATGATCGTTTTGTCGTCTTCTCTACGCAAGAGGAGATGGACAAATGCTTCGAATTATTAAACGAGCAGTCCGAGTACGTAAAGTTCACCCGGGAGAAACCGAGAGAAAACTGGCTTCCGTTTTTGGACATCCAAATGAACCTATCAAGTAGCGGTTACCTGACAAAGTGGTATCGAAAGCCAAGTAACAAGAACATCCTTGTCCATTTCCTTTCTTCCCACCCTTCACACACAAAGAGGGCGATTGTGAGAAACATGTTTCGAACAGCCACCTCTGTGTGCACTACTAGGGAACTAAAGGAAGAATCGGGCGACTTGGTCAGGCAAATAGCCATCTCCAATGGCTACGAAATAGTAACCCCACGAGATAGGTTTAGAAGGGAAACGACGCGCCGGCGCGAAACACTTGGCCAAAACAAAATCCCGTTTATGTTGCCTTTTATAAGCGATGAAGTAAGCGCAGCTATAAAACGATGCTTAAGAAGGGCAGATCTAGAGGAATCGGTAGCGATAGTTGAAATACCACCGACTACTCTACATCGCCAATTAGTTCGCAACCGCCTGTATGACCGTCTGTGTGAAACAACAAATTGCGTAATTTGCCCTTACGGCAGGAACGGTGATTGCATGAGTTCAGGTACGATATACCTGATCTCGTGTAACAATTGCGGAGATGAATATATTGGCGAAACGGGCAGACCTTTGTGTATCCGTATAAAAGAACACCTNGATGGCAAACGAAAACTAAGACGAAGCACCCCACTAGGCACGCATAGGATACAAAAGCATAGCGGAGACGATTTTGAAGTAAAAGTCAATATCCTTGCACAGGTGTCCAAAACACTAGCGCGAAAACTCCTAGAGGCTTTTTAGATCAATGCCAAAAACCCTACAATGAATAGCAGGGAAGAATGCCCGGAAGTCATACGCGACCTGATCCCGGATGTTCGCATCTATTTTTGATGTGGGATGGTGCAGTCGTCAACCATATGCGACTATAATCAGCTGTTCTAAACTTCCTCATTGGAAGTCACGAAAAAGCGGTGGGTTTTTTCGAGAAGTTGTTGATCATGTAATTACCAAAGAGTCTTTCGTCTTCGTGTAAGTGTTATTGAAGCGTTTGGCACAGTAGATTGTATATCAGTATACCCTTCCAGGCTCTGAAGAAGGCGATACTGCCGAAACGTCAGCTAGCGTTGTATTGTATTGTGTTTTTATGGAAGTAAATGTATGCTGTTTAAAAACCTCGCGATTGCTGAACAAGAAAACGACACATTCCACGTTTTACAATTGATTACGAGAAAGTTTTTGTTCCAAAACCTATTAATTAAGCTGTTTTTTCGACAACTGAAGGTTATTTCTCGATTGCTAGAGTATTTGACAAGTTAATAAGTACATGCATGGAAGATAGCACAGTGGTAGTGATGTACATCATTACGAGGATGGTGCTTGTTCGATTCCGCTCCGGGCCAACCAAGCCCACCAACCCTCCGGGGTCGGTAAATTGCTATCGGTGTTGTCTGGGAAAAAAATGACTCTCTGCAATTTAATTGGGAAGGCTCCAGCTAGGCTATCTCAGGATTCTAGGAAGGATCTACTCGACCAGGATTCTACGACATTCAGGACGAAATGATAATCCTCAAGCAGCAATCGGAGCCACACGTAAAAACTTGGTATAACTTCGTGGATGGTGGATGCGTAGAAACAAATGGAATGTGAGAAGTGCTGCGATCCGCAGAGCAGTTATGAAAGACGGGTCTTAAAAAAAATTAAGGAGATGATTCTAGTGTATTTTCGTTAGGACTGCCACAGCATGCCTTATTATGAGTTTGTAATCAGTAGATCTCTGCTCTATTTCTTTCTCGTGGCGAAAATATTTTAAATATGAGCAGACTCTCTTTAGCATGAGAATACTTAAAGAAATAACACGGACCGATCACTATTTAGTGGAGAGCTTGTTCATACTTAAGAACCTCGACGGATATTCTGCAACCCGACCATTTCAGGGTCTACTACTTTCTGAAGTCTCTAAAACTACAAGAATTGGTTCAAGACTAGAACGATGTCGATAAGATCTCCAACTTTCAGCCACACTAGTTTTGAGCGAATGGTGGGGTATATGAAAACTAATGATGATTCTGCGCTGTAGTTCCGCCGAAATGATGATCCTCAGGCAGCAGTCGAAGCCACACGTAGAAACTTGGTAGAACTTCGTGGATGGTGGATGCGAGGAAACGAATCGAATGTGAGAAGAGCTGGGATCCGCGCAGTAGACCTAAAGACGGATGAAATTAAACAAAATAAAAAAAAAGTACATGAGTTCGTCAAAGAGGCTTCACCTTATTGTGTTAACACTCTGTAATTTCTGTACAGTACCTTTTAAATCTGAAACTTGCTCGGAACTCAAATCCTCAAAAAATTGGTAACAAAGTTTTAATTATTTAGATTTTCGACGCAAAAAAACTGTCTCAAACACAAACGCTACATTAGGAGATATCATTGTATCTTGCTGCACAAGGGCACATGTGGCGCGGTTGTCGGAGGCGCCTTGCTACACGCACGTGGAATCGACCCCAGCGCCCATAGCCCACCAGGCCTTCCATCTTTCCAGGGTATGCAAATTGGTACCAGACTCCACCGCGAGTCATTGTAAAGGCCATATGTGCACTCAATCACCTCCAAAAGATGCTTATTGAAGTCGAATGCATGGCGCGTCCCTCAGGGATTGATTAACGCCGAGAGCTTTATCTTTTTATTTTACTGCATCATATTCCGCTTGTTCGATTACTATTATGTGCATAACATGAGTACTGTCGCAAATGTTGGAGGAATACATCCGTTGATTGCATTAGAAGACCAGAATTTCACCTTTGCACGACAGAATAACTTGTTTCTCATGGGCAACAACTATTGAAGCCACTAAAATTTATTACAAACTAGGATATAGGTTTCAAGCAAAAATGCCGATTAATTTCTTATGAAATGCATTTCACCGAACATATCGAGTGTTACGTGTTAAGCAGTTTTTTGAGAAGAACTGCGAACATTTGAACAGCTGAAGAAGAACTGCCAAAGTAGACAGAAGATCTTCCAATTATTCAACAACAGCATTGATTGGATTGCCTTAAATACCAGCACTCCTTTCCTTTCGTGGTCCTGAGACCATCACCCATAGACATGGTCGGCTTCAACCTAAGAAGCTTGAAGAAATTCTGGGTAATTGTTGAACATGTAGAGTAGCCGTACCTGTGCTGTTACAGACTCATTTCCTCATCACAAGCAGTCGCGAGAATCGAAAAGACGATTGCTTGAATCTTCACCATGATTGCTCAGAGGTAGAAACAATTCTTTGCTAGCAACGATTACTATGAGCAGTCCAATAGCAGCAATTAAGTTTTGAAAAGTGTAAATTTAGAGTTGCATGAACATGCTGAGGCACACGACTTTTTTGTTGCAGTTGTAAGCCAACCGACAACTTTCTTTTAATATATGAGGTGATTCATATCTGATGCGTTTATGGAAAAAGTGCTAACGTCCACTATCATTCGGTAACATAACTGTAAAGCTTCACATGTACTGTCGGCAAGAGATTATTACCTTGTTCACGCCGATGCAGATCGAATTGAACGCCTTCACCATGTCATTATGGTACTTTAGATCTTTGACAGGATTTCGTCCCTCCATCTCTTGTTCCCTAGATTTTTACTATTTCAGTGAGTACAGTGAGGATGTAAATTGGTCAATTAAGATTTCAGCGTAGTAGATTTGCTCGACTCAAATATAGTAATAGCTGCACCTGTCTTCGGCGTTGGGAAGAAGGTTGGCAACTAGACTCTTAAATAGAGCTTCAATTTTGTGTCTTTCCTAAATTGTCTAATTTGATGAGGAAATATTGCTTTTGAGATATCTTGGAAGGTCAGAGGTAAAAATCTTTACTACAGGATTCTTTTTGTGAGGTCTTCAAAAGTTGGTACCTATAGAGTATTTCATGAGAGGTTTCAGCCTCCTTTCACTAGTATTCCACGATGAACCCATGAGAAGTCATTGAAAATAGTCTCAATTTATGAACGCAATGTTTTTATTCCTACATATTTTTGCGGAACTGTACCTCATGAATTTTAGTGATTCTCTGCCTCAGTGCTGTCGAGATTAACGCGCTGTTAGTCGTTTTTCGAAGTTTTTGTAGGTGCATAGGCTCAATAACTCTAGCAGACCAAGAAAATTTTGGGTACTGTCCCTAAATGGTGGAAAATTTTGCAAACAAGCTTTCGATGTCAGCAAGCAAATATTGCAGAACTTATTTAGAGGAGCGAGAACTTCCGCAGTGCTTAAGCGAATCGCTAACCTCGACGTCGTAAGTCATTGTCGGCGGCACGATAGTTGTCTGTTCCTCCCTCAAACAAACTTACTGGCTCTTTTGCGATTTTGAAATTACCGTAGTGCATCGCATGTGACAAGTTCGTCGGTTTCTTTACATCATCGAATTTCTTTATAAGCGTCTCTACGTTAATGTTATTCTGAAACCGACGGTTGTTAGTGACATTCAAAAACTCATTCGTCTATCAAATAATTTAACTTAGGCCTCTCGTTCAGTGATCACTGAGGATTTTGTGCTTTGAGAGTCTATAAATTGACATCTTAGTTGAAGTTATAGCTGGATAGCCATGTGTGATCTTGTTATCTTCATGATAGTGTTATTTTCTTGTAGCTAACGCGGACTTTTATCACCGTGCTACTCTTCATTTACTGGTCACTGAAAGGGTATTTTTATCATTGTTGTGCTTTAATGTGAGAAATTATTAGAACAGAACTGTACAGTTTCGGAGACGCGCATCCAGTTCACTGAGAAAAGACCACCAAGACATGGTAGGTCCATGTCATTATCGCAATACGTTCCCCAGGATGACTTGACGGCATTCGCAGCAGTCACAGGATCTACTCAGAGAGAAAGGGATTGCTTCTAATCAAAGATCAAATACGAACATTTATCTCCAGTATGTAATGTTTTTATCTCTTACCTATGAATGGCACGGCCATTACCAACTGTGACCTTCTCCGCATCTCCTTGGAGAACATTTAAGAAATTTGAGGCCATAACCTATTTACCCTGCATGGATAAAATTCTGCAATCAATAAATACCATTTCTTGTTGGAGATTGAGGTTTTACTATTGATCATGCGGTCGCCCGATTCACAGCTTCTGTGAGATTCAATCTTTCAATCACTGAAAATTTGCCTTGACTTTGTAGTCAATTTTCAGTCCGCGGGAGATCTCAGGACCGTGTTGACGGTTGAAGAGCTTTCCTGGATGTGGATTGCTAAAAAATTAAAGTTTCAAGACTTATATCTACGACCACGTATATCTGCGGATTTCTTCGAAATTAACAAAGATTTTCGGCACAAGAGCTCCTTTCACATCAATAATATCAATAATAGCGATGTAGTGGGTGAATGCGAAATTACGCCTTAATTTTCCAATGATCCTAGTTGCCATGGAAACCTCCATACTCTCACAAAAATTCCAGACGCAAGAAATTAAACATCCGCCAGAAGTAGCAACGGAGGTAACCTCCATTGTGAAAACAAAAAACGCCCAATCTTAGAGCTGTAAGGAAAATCGCTACCGTTCATTAATTAGTACATTTAGTAAGAAAAGAATATGATATACCAGTAGGACACTGCCGATTAGGTACACACAGGCCAGACCAATTCCATGGATGCCGATTGTGAAAAGGGAAACCAGTCGAAGAAATATTAGTGTCGAAACATAAGGCAAGGATTATCAATCTATTTATCTTAGCGGTATTGTGACAGCATAGCTACATGCAGTAAAAGGATAAAAGAATAAAGCTCTCTGATTTGATCAATCTCTGAGGGATGCATCATTCACTCGCCTTCACCAAACATCGCTTGGAAGTGATTGAATGCGTATCTAGCCTTTACAACGGCCCACGGAGGCCTAGCGATGTATCGAACCAGTGCTGCTATGTTGCCAGATAAGTCTGCTACCAATTTGTTGACCCCTGAGGGATGGAAGGCTTAGTGGGCCATGGGCGCGGAGATCGATTTCATGTGTGTTGCAAAGCGCCTCCGACCACTGCGCCACAATCGCCTTTGTGGTGGCATTAATACACGTGCAATTTCCTTTCGGTTTTTTCAATAGTTCGGCGTCTTGAGCATCACTGAAAATTGCCTTCAACAGTTTTGCGCGAAGAATTTAGGGTATTTAATAAGCCAATCGAAATCTTTCATCACTCTCTCAATTTCCGTTCTTTTTTCTAAATTAATTATTAGCACCACATCATGCAAATCCAATCCAAAATTGCTCCGCTCCCATGGCCCAGCAAGCTTTTCATCTCTCCGGGATCGGCAAATTAGTACCAGACTTGTCTGAGAAGAGAGCAGCACTGGCACGGTGCATCGGTGGGCCACCGCGAGTCGTTATAAAGGCCAGATATACATTCAGTCACCTCCAACGGTCCTTAGTGAAGTCGAATGCATGGCGCATCCTTCAGGGATTGATCAACGCTGAGTTTTTTTTGCTCTATGGTGACTAGGTTATAGCAGTTGGCAGTGGAAATTAGGCTTCGAGTCAGTTCTCGGCACCTTATGATCACTAGCTTTGAGTAGCATGCTCGACTTCGTAGAAGTTGCCAAGTTGCCACGCAGGACTTTTTCGTGCTTTCACAGAGCAATATTTCAAACTTGGGTAATTAAACCGTTTAGAACAATGATAATTCAAGAACAACGAAGTATAAACATTGGCACGATACAGACTGCAATATTGTACCATGATCAATAAATGAGCGTAATGCGGGTTAGTATCTTTGCTATAGGCCAGTAAAACACTGCCATGAGCATTTAGAATACCTCAAGAGTGTCACATGAATCAAGCGCATTAAGAGATTTATATAAGGCCGTAATACCTGACTCACAAACAACAATACTAAAGAGCTACACACTATATGTAGGCTCGCGATGCGGTTTTGATGAGGTTAACACGTTAAGAGCGCCATGTAAACTTGTTGCAACATTGCGATGAGGTTATGTGTTCACTTGTAGATACAATGCGATTAGGTTAACGTATTAAAGAATGCATGTAAGCGTATGAGTATACTGCGATGAGGCTAATGTGAACACGCAATAAATTTAGCGTGTTCAGAGGTACATGAGAGGAAAGTTAATATACAACAGTGACCACATACAACAAGAGAGAACACCTTGGATTAACTACAAGGCGTATTACACATGATGAAGAGAGGGGCGAATACGGTATTGACTCAAAGGCTATTTAAATATCTTCTGGAGGAGGCGGTGTTTTGGCACAGGTCCAAAACCTTTTTTGAAAACACACAACAACTTCCGTTTCCAGCTCCTTCGTGATCAGATGACTGAGGATGATTTGCTGGACAGCTTCATGCCCCTTTGTGTTACCGTACCCGTGATGATTTGAAACAGATGCAACACAGAAAAGGTTCCGATTGTATAAAGAGTGTGGATTACAAAGGATGCTTACGACCACCAAAGCTTCTCTCAACGAAGTGAAATCGTTTACATGCTGCAAAATCGCAAAGTGATGTGAGGGGCCACGAGTACGGTTACCACAGACTTACTATATGATGAAAGAATAGTAACTGTTCTGGCAATATTTGCTATAAGGTGTCCTAATTGTTTATTGCTGCTTAATAATCGATATCATACTTTAAAGCACTTGGGATGTGAGTACGACTGAAAAGTCAAAGGACGTCTAAACCATTTCATTAGCAATGATTTCAGATCTTAATAAAGCTTATTAGGTAGAATTCCTGACGGCAGTATAAGATCGTTGAGCAAATTTTGCTAAAGTCGTATTCCATTCCTGAGTCTAAGATTTCATTTCCATTCATAAAATTTTCGAGTAACCTGTTTGTCTGACATTTCTTTCGTCATATTACTACCGAATTCGGACTACTTCCGTCATGAAATAGACTTTTGTTAACAAAATCGAGCTTCTTAGGCGTAAAGAAGCGACTGACCGCAAATTTCGTGGTCAGAAATAATGCCTGCTGGATTGAGAAAGTATTAGGGAGGCAAATTATACCTCGACGGAGTAAAATTAGGTCTTGGGATGAGCATAGCAGATGTAATTTGAGGACGATCTTGCAAACTCACATATTCTGAATGATTATTTTTTCCTCCTTTTTCGATTCTTTCTTACGATGAATGCAAAAATTGTACGAAAATGTAGAATAGCCCCTTTTCAATCTAGTGAATTTTTATCTACTGCCAGTTCTTTGTCATGGAAGGCTATGATGTGAAGTGTAACTACAACGTTGCTGAGACGGGTGATCGTTGATAGCAACTATATGTTAAAACAGGGTTGAGAGAAAGGCGAAGCGAAGGACAAGCATGGTGTGGTGGTGAGCGCGTTAGCCGCGGAGAGGGTAATACCGAGATCAATCCTCATTGCAGACGTTTGCGGTTTGGAGTTCTGCAAACACCTCAGCATCATTGTGGAGTAGTATAACTCCAGTTCGTTGTTCCATTTTCCGTTTCGCTCGTTACACTAATAAGTAGTGCGATTTCGCATGCTCAGAGTTACCGTGGCCTGATGTTGAACGGCGACCAATAATTATTCTTCTACTGTTTCTGACCAATAAAATTCATGTCTTGCACCGACTAGTCAACAAATTAGAGATGTTGAAAATCTACGGTATTACTTCGTACTTTTCTAGCTAACTCTAAGATATGATTTCCTTGGATTCCTAGGCTTGAATGGTGCTTCCGTGTTTGCTTTGGTTAGAAAGATCGTACATCTAATTTGGAAGCCTTCTAATTTACAAGGAAAAAACCCTGTCTAGGAAGCAGTAGAATTTACTTCGGTGTATTGAGATGATCTGAGCTTTCAAATTTATTAAAGCCACTCATGTGAATTAAGTAGACGACGGTAACGGCATACAGTATACACTTATAGGTATTGCTTGCCCAAAGTTGCACATGTCATGTGCATTGCTCTGATGATCTTCTCCGAATCGCCGATCTTCACGCACAGATTATTCAGCACGTAGATGTATTTCAAGGCATAGTCGAACTGAAATTGGAGTAGAAAAGCAATTTACAGATGCGGAAGTGTTTCGGTAATCCATTGGTACTACTGTGTGCTCCGTTAACTAATGCCAGTTGACGCCGAATATCTAGAAAACAGGCAAACAAATGAGTGAGCGGTTTAACTCCGGCTTCGGTTCAAGCGTGTGAATTTTTCTTATGAAGAATATGCATATTCTCATTCACCAGCAGACGCGTATTGGAAATGCAAGCTTTGGTCGGAATTCTCGAAAAAGTGGTTCAGTAGACTTACTAGCTAAAACTGTTTTGAATATATTCAACCGTTAGTTGGTGGTGTGCTGCTCTTTAGTAGCGACTTCTGCAATACGAGAAGTCGTAAAAACTATTTTGCAGGCGTTGATACAGCAATCTTTCCAACAGTTTACCGCGTCTTCATGGCTAGAAGGTGTTACCGGGTACCGGGCTGCGATGTACACCGAGAATATTTATCTCCTTGGTAGAGTAAACCAATACCAGGATTCACCACCGTCCTGGTATCAAAGTTCCGTGGTAGCAAATCTCCCGCTGATCCACAAGGGTGAGACCGTATGTTGTGGTGAAGACCTGGAGCAGACTTTGGCCAGGCTGACCTCGGGATTCCAAGGAATCACAATGGATGTAAATCCCCGAAAAGCGGAGATTATGCTGTGGCCCGCTCAACCAGTGAGGATGGGCGATTCACGTACCAGCTATCAAGTACGATACCGCATTTACTCCTGCCATCGACTAAATACTTTGTTGCGGTAAATGACTTCCGACGTATATAAGTAGTTCAGTAAAGGTCTCCATTTCCGAATAAGAATCCACTTATATAGACTTTGGATTACGCACATATCTGCTGTTTTGTGAATTATCCGACTCGATGTTTTTCTTCAATAAGTAGACACGAGGTTGTTATTATAGAATTTATTAGGATACAATAGCTGACGTTTCGGCGGTTTCGCCTTTTTCAGAGCCGTTTATTTGTTGTAAGTATTTAAGGTGGTTAGTGGATAGCAGCCGCACAGAGTAATACATGGGCGGCTGCTATCCACCAACTAAAATAAAACAAATAAACGGTAGGTGTTTGAATGAAGCTGTTTCTTATGCGAATACAAATTTATTTGTTAAGTTTTATCTGCTGGGGTTATGAAAGTGTTTGGCTGGGTAGATCGCATCTCAATTTGACCTTTCCAGGCTCTGAGGAAGGCGAAATCGCCGAAACGTCAGCTATTGTATCCTAATAAATTCTATAATAACAACCTTGTGCCAGCTTGTTGAAGAAAAACATCGAACTATCAATCAATGCCGAGGTTAACAAAAGACGGTCTTGGGAATCATCCGATCTTCACGCTCTGCAAGGATGGCCTGTAAAGGGGTGGCAGGATGAGACTTTCTAAATTCTCCTTCTTTTTTTGTAGTTTTTTTCCTCTTTCGGACTTTAGCCTGATACGCTAGCGCGATGACAAACCAATGCTAACTTTGACTATCGTTCACTAAGGTAAATTCAGTACTTTGCAAATACTGACATCGCAAGGGTGTTACCTTGTTCACGTCGATGCAGATCGAATCAAACGTCCTCACCACATCATTATGACACTTCAGATCTTCGACAGCATTTCGTCCCTCCATCATTTGTTTCCTAAATTTTCACGCTGTCGGCCTGAGCAGTGAGAGCAAAAACATTGATCACATAGATTCCGATTAAAGTAGATTTGTTCTTGCCGTCCATAATGGCAATTATACCTGTCGCTGGCGTTTGGAAGAAGATTGGCGACTAGACTACTGAATAGAGCTTCAATGTTGCGTCTGTCCTAAACTATACAGCTAGCTAGAAAATATGCTTTTAGTGCAATTTCAAAATTTTAAAGGGAATGTGTACATCCAATGTGCAGCTGCGTCTATAAAAACCAAAAACTTGGTATCGTGCGGTTTTTTATAAGATTTTTCGATGTTATTCTTGCAGTAGAGCGCATGTGGCGCAGTGGTAGGAGGCGCACTGCACCACACACGTGTAATCGATCTCCGCTGCCCCTGGCCTACCAAGCCTTCCATCCTCACAGGCTCGGTAAATTGGTACCAGACTTGTCTGGGAGGATAGGAGCACTCGCTCGATAAATCGGTAGGCCACCGCGATTCATTGTAAAAGTCAGATATGCATTCAATCACCTTCAACGATACTTAATGAAGTGAAATACATGTCGCATCCCTTAGGGAACGTCAAGAGATTTTTTTAATCCCTGTGGCATTTTAACTTTAGCATCTGAGAAGTAGTTAAGAACAATTTCGATAACGATAGTTGTGAAACTCATCTAGTTCTTACATTTTTTTAGACCGTACCTCATGAATACTAGCGATCCTCTTCTGCAGCGCAATCGAGATCATTGCGTTATTAGCGGTTTTCTGGAGTTTCTGCAGATGCATGAGCTCAATATCTCTAGCAGGCCAAGAAACCTTTGGATGTTGCTCCTAAATGATGAAATAGAAACAACGAAGTCTTGTTAAGTTATGAATTTGTCATAAAATTTGGCTGCTCAGCTGTCGTTCATTGCAATAAGTGAGCAAATATTGGAAGACTCGTTTAAAAGAGCAGAAATCTTCATTTTTTCTAAACAAATGGCTGACCTCGACGGCGAAAGTTGTTGTGGGCGCTTCACTGCTTCTCGGTTCGGTCGTGGGAGCCGTAGTGGTTGTTGTTTCGTCTTCGCCTTCAAACATGGCAACTACCTCGTTGGTGATTTTAAGGTTGCCGTATTCCATCACTGTCGACATATTCGTTAGCCTTCTGACGTCTTTGTATTGCGTCATTAGAGTCTCCAGTTCAATGTTGTGCTGAAATCTGAAGTTACCATTTGGACTAACCAACTATTTTTGACTTTACTTGTGTAATAGATCTTTACCGGAGTAAAGAATGAAGTAACACCTAGTAACAATCTTAACTTTTTTATTTACTGCCTTTTTCTTCTTAATGGCAGGTTAT
Source organism: Angiostrongylus costaricensis (assembly GCA_900624975.1). Taxonomy (NCBI): domain Eukaryota; kingdom Metazoa; phylum Nematoda; class Chromadorea; order Rhabditida; family Metastrongylidae; genus Angiostrongylus; species Angiostrongylus costaricensis. The sequence goes on from UYYA01004275.1 coordinate 115,552, forward strand.
GTTGCGAAATAAAACTCGTGTGAAATGCTGAGATATTTGCAAAACTCCAGACCACAGGTGTATGCAGCGGAGAACGAACACGCGCTGTTGTCCTTACCGAGGAGCAGCGCACTTTACCACTACACCATCCGGGTCCTTCGATTTGCATCTCTCTCAGCTCTAACACCCCTCTAACACCTAGTACTTGTTTAGACTCCTCTCTTTAACAATGTTGTAGACGAGTTTCATTAATATGAATTGAACTGCACTAATTGCTCTTCCTGCTCTTCCTCACAAGCTCCGATAAACGTCTAATATATGAGCGATAGACAGATTTAGGATCAAAAGTGATTACACAAGATTCTGCTTACCATAATGAGGTCATTAAAAGAGAGCTTTTTTAGCCATACGATGAAAGTGAATGTTGGCTACTACACCCTACCCAATTACTATTTAGTTAATCAAAAAGTGAACTGTGATGGAAAATCCACCGTCGTTAAGCATTTTCATCGCTCACAGCCCACTTGATATTTGATACTTCATACTCGAATGGCCCGTCCTCACTTGTTGTGCGGGCCCCAGCATAATCACAATTTTTCGGAGATCTGCTGGTTAAGCTATTGTAGTCCCCTGGAATCCCGAGGACAGTCTGGCCAAAGTCTGCCCCAGGTCGTCACCACCACGGATAGTCGCAGCTCTTGTGGATCAGAGGGAGATTTACCACCATGCGGCTTTGATACCAGGACGGTGGTGGATACTGGTATTGGTTTACTCTTAGCTAGGTTTCCTGGTTTGATACGCACTCTGTTTATTCATGAGCTTAAAGTCTTAATCATTCGCCTTTTCAGCTATATTTTGGATAATAGGTAACCACATTTCAGTTCAGGTCTGGAAGAAGAGTGGAGTCGAAGAGATGCGCCGCTTGCTCAATAAACCTTCAGCAACTGGTGAGGCACTAGCACACTACAGTAGATAAAAGCGCCTTGAAATAATTTTAGATTCTCTGGTCCCTCAGAAATACCACCCTAACACTGCACCTAATTAAACACATGAAAACTCCTTATCTTCGGAGCAGTGACATACCGTTTTTCTCTTTCCACTCGTGGATTATGTAAGGATTTTCAAACACTATCCTAGATTATACTGAAAGTAAGTTTAATGCAGTAGAAATGTACCTTCTCGGAATCTTGCATCCAATTAATCGAGAAGAGATCGCCGAGGCACGGCAGGTCCATGTCGTTGTCACAATACGTGCCCCAGGATGACTCGTCCGGAGCCGAAGCAGTCATAGCGTATACTAGAAGAGATACCAATATTGTTATTTGGATATTTTCGATATTTTTGGACAGGAACTTCGAAATCGGAATTAATGACGTTGAAATTTCATTGGACTGAAGCAAATCGCAAAAAAAAAGCGTCTAAACTCCTTTGTTACAGACTTAAAGGAAGAACTGCATCTATTGACTGGTCTTCTCATTCACTTTTGTGCGAGACGAAACGTATTGCTATTGGCTGTTTCCTCCGATATTTTGCAGTGGTGAACAATCAAAATCGGCTCAGAAATGCGAAACGGAAAAGAATGGAAACTCTTCGACCCCAGCAATTCGTCACAACTAACTATTCATTTGTTCCTTTAGCACTCCATCGAACATTGAGCCACTTTCACATGCCTCCAGGTAGAATACTAGTTGACTGTATCGTTTTTCCTTGTGCATGTTAGTTAGCGCTGTGTTCAAATCTTCTTTTGATAGCTGAAATATGACATGTGATAGAACGGCCATTTCCTAATATAATTTCGATCAGTATTCAATCGCATAGTGGAGTCGCAAAAAAAATTTTCTTGGATGTAAAACAGCTTACTATATCATCAGGGAAGGCAATTAGGCCAGTAGCTCCATGATCAGTGAAGTAGACGAAGACGCGATCATTGGTGGTGCTGAATTCACGTATAGCAGCATTTGTCCGCAATATGACAGGTTTCGATTAGGGTTCGTTTCTCACCTATTGAGAACCCGTCTATTGCCACCTGATACTCCATTCGATTTACCTTGGAGAACATTCAAGAAATTTTTTGGATTGACCGAGTCGCCCTGTAAAAATGGAATCCAGTGAAAGGGATTAGAAATTACTTTCCGTTGTAGATTGATATTGTACTACTGAGCATGTGGCCGCCCCTATACAGTTGCTGTACGGGGACGCAGCGATCGTAGATTACAGTACAACTGTTCAATCTCTACATTTCAGTAAATTCGGACTTACTCTGTAGTCGATTTTCAATCCGTGATAGACATCAGGGCCATATGGCTGGTTGAAGAGTTTTCCAGGATATGGATTGCTGCAAAAGTCCACGTTTCAATGCGGAAGATTATTCGTAGGTGCCGATTTTATCATGGTTCATTTCTTGTTTGAAAAACTGTTTCCTAGTAGTAATATTAGTAGCGCAATTTGAGTGAAAGCCAACTTGTTTTCCGAGTTTTGCAGTGATACAGTCAATTAGTTAAAGTTAGTTAAAGTTAGTTAAAATTTTTAGCGATTGCAGTTAGTGACACAGTTAATTCTAGGGCGGTGTGGCGCACTGGTTGGAGGCGCCATTGCAACACACACGTGGAATCGAACCTGGCGCCCATGGCCCACCAAGCCTTCCATCTCTCCGGGGTCGGCAAAAAATTGGTACAAGACTTGCCTGGGAGAAGAGCAGCACTGGCGCAATAGATCGGTAGGCCACCGCAAGTCATTGTAGAAGTCAGATATGCATTCAATCACCTCCAACGATACTTAATAAAATGAAACGCATGTTGCATCTCTCAGGAATTGGTCAACGCCGAGAGCTTTATTATGATTTTATAGCTACTTATTGAAATCGCTTCTGCTCTGGATCCAGCCGTGAATGAAGGGAGGAATCTCCGCCGATCTGTTAGGCTGGGTGCGTTACTTTGACACAGGCTAGGATTCCAGCTGAAATTCCCGTTGACCAGGCTTCAGTGTATTGACAAAGAGAGTAGACAGTAGAACCCTAGTGCGTTGTCGATCAGTCAGCACAACCCAAACATTTCGGTGAGTGGTGGATGCTGTCCAACGAAGCAGCGTGAAAGGAACGCTGTTTTCCGCTCCTGATGTGAAGATGACCAATCTGTTCATCGTAGTCATTTTGTAATAACGTTGTTTGTTGTAACATTAAGGCTAATAATGAGTGTAGTAATGAATGACATCACATCGTCAAAATGGTGTACCGCCTCATCGTGACTGGGAGGTGTTCCTGGGTGTTGGGATGCAATGTAGAGCAGTGGGATTCATCCTCAAGTCAAGGTCTCCCAAGCTGAGAAGGAGTCCGGTTTTCCTATCAGAACGTCCAGCTAAGAGTAAACCAATATTAGGATCTACCACCGTCCAGGCATCAAAGTAGTCGCATGGTGGCAAATCTCGCTCTGGTCCACAAGTGCTGCCACTGCTTGTGGGGTGAAGGCCTGGGGCTGACTTTGGCTAGGCTGACCTCTGAATTTTCAGGGTTCCACAATGGCTTAACCAGCGATTTTCCAAAAACTAGAGATTATGCTGAGGTCCGCACTATCAGTGAGGACAGGACGGGCCATTGAAGTATGAGGTCTCAAGTATAACATCGCATATATTTACTGCTGCCACTGCAGCGAGAATTTCGTGAAAGTACGAATTATTGCTGCCTAATAAATTAAGGGAAAGCTTATGGTACAGCAACTCACTCTGGATTATTGACAATATCATCGTACATCATCACTATGATGTTGCTTTCAGGTATTCCATTATTTCTCACCAAATGATAGGCGTGAGCGACGTCAGCCTATGAACGGCATCATGTTTTAGTTGGTAAAGTTCTGGTTTCTGGTTATTCACTTACTACTGACTTCATTTATCTCAGGTCGTGCGACCAATAACAAACATGGAAATATTCCCAGGTACAGACATTTCTTCAATCATACACTTTGTTTTCTTTGTCTCTTTTTTGCCAATGGCGCAAGAAATGCACGCACCTGATGACGGTAATTCCACCAACCGTTTGAACCAGCTACCAATAGAACATGAATATCTTCTTTCTGCTTTGCCGACGGCTGTGCATTTTGGACTTCGCTGAAAAGTCGCATATAAATAAATTCTTGTGAAGATCAGCTGAAATGTTGAATCATCTAAATGAAGTAAATGCTTAAGGAACGATTTCGATATTAGTCATATTCAACTTACGCAGCTTTTCCTAAGCAGGGAAGGGTGAAGAAGAATGTCCATAGAAGAACTGCCATCTAAGCGGCAATTTGGTGACAAAGGAACTTTGAGGTTGGGAAAAAAAACGAAACGATAGGATAAAAAGCTATAGTTAGGTGTCTTATGGACCACAGTTTAAATACCTAGCATGAGGACCCGCCTCTGGAGCATTAGACGTTAGACAGTATATGGTAAAATGGGAAAAAAAAATTATCAGAGCCAGTTGTCAGAGTGTTGATAAAAAGAAAAATCGAAGGAAAAGTACCGAGAAATGACCGACTAACTGACTAACTGACAGTGGAGTGAAACGACATAAAAATACTTCGAAACGTATGAAGAAAAAAGGTGAATATCAGCAAAATGAGAAAAAAATGTTATGCTCTATTAAAGTACTCGAAAATCTTTATCATGCTTGTACTTTTCGCTAATTTTTGTTTATATGAAATAATTATTGGCGTTATTTCCTGCAGGATGTGTGGCGCAATGGTTAGAGGCTCCACTATGATACACACGTGGAATCGATCTCCGCGCGCATGGTCCACCAAGCCTTCCATCCCTACGGAGTCGGCAAATTGATACCAGACTTGTCTAGAAGGATAGAAGCACTGGCTCGATAGATCGGAAGGCCACCGCGAATCATTGTAAAGGCCAGATATGCATACGATAATCTCCAAACGATGCTTAATGAAGTCGAATGCATGGCGCATCCCTCAGCGATTGATCAACCTAGCTTTATCTTTCATCCTTTATTTCGTGCAGACTAATCACATCTTAGTCAGCCGGAAACAGTTCCGCCTGTGAGGGCTTGGTTGCAGAAATTTTCAGAAGCATACAATTTATCTATACCTTATGACAGAAACGAAGGAAGTGACGGTTTTCGGTGTCTCAGTCACTTTTTTCTTCATCCTTGTTAAAAACAAGTTCGCCGACAGAATCATAACTGAGGGCAATTGAGTAAGATATGTAAATGATGCAAGCACACCCATACGTCTTCTCTTCTGGGAGTTGCCAGATCGGAATTGTAGTCTAAGAGAAAAGGGTGGGTAGCACACAGGAAGTGATGCCGATCATCACGAGCACAGTGCTAGCACGATGGATGGCCTCACCGAACCTCAATATCCTAACTGTGAACAGATTCTCCTTAACATAAGAACACTTAAGGAAACAACACAGACCGATCACCATTTAATGGAGAGCTTGTTCATACTTAAGAACCTGGACGGATATTCTGAAATCAGACCATTTCAGGGCCTACTACTTTTTGAAGTCTCTAAAACTACAGTATTTGGTTCAGGACTAGAACGATGTCGATAAGGTCTCCTGCTTGCAGTCACTCCAGTTTTGAGCGAATGGAGGGGTATATGAAGGCTAATAATTGTTCTGCGCTGTAGTTCCACTTTCTAGTTCAATAGAAATGTTGTTGTACTTCAAAAAACATTTTCATGTCGAATGGCTCCACGATCTATGAGGTGCTGTGACGTTACATGAACGAAATTAGGGGATCACCAGTAGTAGTGCACTGCTCACCGTGTTAAAAGTCATTTCCATCAGCAAACAAACAATAGGGTTCTGCGTCGTCCTAAAATAACGCTTTTAAGAAAATGAAAATCGTTGACTGAAAACACTACAACGTTGCATTTTTGAACAGAAGTTTTGTCTTGTCCCAAACATGATGGAAATTCTGCATTGAAAAAAGGATAGAGCTCAGGGCGTTGACCAATCCCTGAGGAATACTCCACGAATCCGTCGTCACCAACCATTCCTAAGGGTAATTGAATGAGTATCTGACTTATACAATGACTCGGAGTTTCTAGTGATGTATCTAGTCAGTGTTGCTATCTTCGTAGGCGAGTCTGGTACCGATTTGGCAAGAAGGCAAACCTGGGGCGCGGAAACAAACCCATACGTATTGCAGAGCGCCTCTAAGAACTGCGCTACACACGCGTATTTAGAGCTCTATTACAGGTTTTAATTCTCGTATAAACATCGGGTCCAAGGCGGTACGATCGAGTTGCTTTCAGATGGACGAAGTATATAGCAATTTTCGTTCCCTCTGGTTGTACTTCACATCGTACGCTGCCTTGAAAAAAGAGAAAATAAGTAGTAAATAACAGTTGACACACTGGTTATGAGGCACCCAGAATACAATACAAGTTTTCACAGAGTAGTATTAGAGAACTTGTATCTGGCGGTAAAACATCTGCGGATTGTAGTGGTCTTTGATTTTCACTTCAGCCGAAGAACTGAGCTAAGAAATCCTAGATGTTGGTTTAAAGCTATTAGACTCGGTTATTTTCCGCATTCTATGAAACCTACGCTCTTTATTCGGTTGCAAATGTGTAAAGAAAAGTAGCTCTTATGAAATTATTACGTAGTATCTATTTGTGTAGTTTATCTTTGGTATGCATGGAAATCGCTATTAGTGGAAGTTGTTACTGGCCTCTTTCAAATTAGATACATCTAGTTCTTTAAGAGTTTTCAGTAGTTTTTAATTTAATTTTATTTCATTCGTCTTCACGTCTGCTGTGCGGATCCCATCACTTCCCACATTCGATTAATTTCCTCGCATCCATTGTCCACGAAAACCTTCCAACTTTTACGTGTGGCATCGGTTGCTTCTTGAGTATTTTCATTTCATCTTGAATGTCGTAGAATGCTCGCCGAGCAATCCTCCCTGGAGTCCTGAGATATCCCGGTTGGAGTGTTTCCAGATGGATTGTAAGGAGTGATCTTTTTTCCCCGAACAAGTCCGGTACCAATTTTGCGACCCCGGAAAGATGAGAGGCTTGGTTGGCCTGGAGTGGAATCGAATTAGCGCCATGCTCGTGGTGACGGTATCGTTACCACTGTGCTATCCGCTTTTCTCTTTAAATATGAACAGCAATTTTTTAAAATATTAACAGTAATATTGGACTAATGAAACAGTAGCTAATGAATTTCGAGTGCTTGCACTTGGTCTGCACCGGCTTATCAATAAACGTTCATGGCGTCATTTTTGCTGACTTCAATCAGCAGGAAGATAAGGCAACCTGATTGCCCTATCACATTATTCTTTTTTGCCCTTATTGTGCCTATTGTAAATAATTTTTTATCTTTCTGTTTAGGAAACACGAAGTGTTATTTTATTTCTCTATTTAAGCACAAGTTGACGTTTCGGCAGTTTTCGCCTTCCTCAGAGCCTGGAAAGCTCAAGTTGACAGCAATCTACCCGGCCAAACCCCTCCATAACTAAACATTGAAAATGCTAAACCAGGATTTCACACACTGAACACAAGAGCTCCTTTTCATGCTGACCGCTTTGTATGAGCCTTTCACTGAGTATGTCGCGTGGAGACCAACAGCACGGGGTTCACGGGAAATCGTAATGTGCCCATCCCCATCAGAACAACCGATTTAAATAAAGTCGAACACAATGTGTAATTACAAGGTGTTCCTCTCTGCGGTTTGTTTCCGGATGCTTGGAATTAATCCAAAATTCCTCGAGAGTTTTGCACGCTTGTGTTTTCGATTCCTGTGCGGGGAACATAACCCTTACTTCAAAATCTTCCGCGTTATGTCTCTGCGTCCTATACGTGCCTAGTGGAGTATTTGGTCTAAGTTTGCTGACTAGGTGCTCTTTTACACGAATGCAGAGTGGTCTATCCGTTTCGCCAATGTATTCGTCCCCGCACCCTTTACAAGAAATCGGATAGACTGTACCCGAACGCATGCTATTGCTTCGCAAATCACAATGGCTACTTTGGAGAGCACTGAGGCCGATTCATATTGCTTTCAGCTCACTTTCTTCTTGGTCATTTCTTTTGCTGTTCAGAAGTTTCTGACTTATTTGTTTGAAATCAATTGATGTCTCTTTTAGCATAACGTCGCACATGCGACTGATGGTGATTTTCAACATTAGGTGTTTGTATAGGTTCATTGATTATAGTCGAGGCTGGAAGCGTTGCTATTCAGCTCCCCGTGGCCCTTGCAGATATCACTAAGGATACACAAAAAAGATAGAGAATGCCTCGAGATTCCCATATGGTGAAGTGGTTTGTTAACTGGTTAATATTACAAGTATTTTAGAAAAGAAAATTGAGTTCACAATGAATATCAGCACGAAAGGTGTGGCTAATAGTGGACATAAATCAGCAAGTAATTAAAGGAATGTTGCTATCAGTGCCAAAAAAGTGATAGAAGTGATGGACGATTGACGAGAAAAATCTGCATAGACGTTTATCGCTGTGTGAATCGTTTTCTTGAAAGAATTCAGGTGTTTGCTCAGGAAGCACCTACAGTTTAATGAAAAATCTGGAATGATGTACTTCTGGATCCTACTGCTGTTGAAACAAAACTGTTAAGCCTCTGACTGTTGTTTATTCACAGGTATCATCAGGTACACATGGGTTACTGTCACTTTATATTCCTTACTTGTAGGTTTCTTACGGTTTGCTTCAGATTTTGTACTTTTGTAGCCTTCTTTTCACCCGGATTGACTTCTGGAGTGAAGCACCACAAAATAACGAATGTTCGCTGTGTCAGTGAAATTTCTGTCGATAATAGCCAAAAGAGCGCTCATAATTTAGTGATACTCATAAAAAGTTTCCGAATTCTTTTGAGAGAGAACTTCTGAAACTGTTAAGCATTCAGTTTCCCTCTTCGAAGCATCTAATTATGTTCTGACTGTGGATGTGAATCCAGTCTCAAAGATGCAGTTTTTGCAGTCATATTTGCTCTTTTCACTTCTTTTTTTGATTTTGCAAGAAACAAGAATCATAACCTTGAAGGCATCTAAGTCAAAGAAGAAGCGAAAATGAGAGGCACGGTACCAAATTCTTGATATTAATGAAAATAGGCCACAGCGTGTGAATATGCATACATACCGCCACAGACACCAGTGGTTCGGAGTTTTGCAAGCATCTCAGCACCATTGTGGTTGTATTTCGCATAATACCCTTCGTTGAAAATTTGCAGTAGGTAGGAAATAAAAAGTTACATTACGTATATATGGCCTGTATCACCTGTAGTCCCTTTGATTGTCGAATGACTCGAGCGTGCGCCAGTAAGTCTTCCATTTTTCTTTGTCGCGTACAAGAGTAGCTCAGTGGGTTCTGCTCACTCTAGAGACTCGTCTAGCATCATATCTTTCTTCTATACTCTTCATGAAAAACTCTGACCATCGCGTCAGTGGTCTTCCTGCAGTACGTTTGAAATCCCGAAGAATCCAGTCACTAACTGCTGTTGTCCATCGGTTGTCATTCATACGCATTACGTGTTCGGTCCACCTTATCTTCGACTGTTTGGCGTACAAAACGGCATATTTGATTTTTGATCGTTGACGCAGGTCAGAGCTGCGGAGCCCATCCCTTACTTGTGAGGAACGGGATACTCCTGGCATCGTCATTTCGACTGCGCGTTCGTTAACGCTGAGCGACCTTTCATCGCGTTTACGCAGCGATCAGGTTTATGTCGCATACATTAGGGCAGGAAGTACCGTTGAGTCGAAAAGGTGGGCACGAAGTCGTGTGTTCTTTGTTTTTTTCAGTACATCCTGGATACTCTTGAAAGCTCCCCAAGCCACTAGTTTCCTTCTGCTAAACTTAGGAGCTAAGTTGCGCAAAATGTCGATTTCCCGAGTTCACGTGACGTTCTCGTAGGTGGCGGTAAATAATTTTGACAAGTTAGAGCTTACACAAAACGATATTATAGTATCGTTTTGTCTAAGCTCTTTTTTCACGCCGGTGTTAATATTGCTAGAGAGTGGTGATACCGTAACAGCGAAATTTCTATGCAGCTCACGAAAAATCTTTATATAGTGACTAGGGACTATACTGAGTAGAGGAGTAGTAGAGAAGTTCGACGGTTAGGTGCATTTGAGTTTAATTTCAATGCATGGAACTTGTATAATGCTGAGATATTTAACAAACTCCGGACCGCAGGTGCCTGCGGTGGGGAACAAACGCGCTATTATCCTTTCCGGGGAGTAACGCGTTCACCACCACACCACGCGGGTTCTTTGTTTGACCTGTCTCGAAGTGATCGTTAAAACTAGCTGAGGTCCGGAGTTTTGCAAATATCTGAGCATTTTACAAGTTATATTTCGCAACATACCCTGCCATTAAAAAGAGTAGGCAGTAAATAAAAAGGTTAAGATCAATGCATAGGATTTCTATGCTTTCGGGAGCCCATGCTCTAAATGTTGCTCTATCAGTTGACTATAATAGGGCATTAGCAGAGGCGGCGATGCATCTAAACCTGCAGATGTAACTGACGTAATCAACACTAGGTGAAGTCAATGAAGTAGCCACCAATCTTTAAATTTTTCCAGTGACATAAGTGAAAACTGTATAGATCGTGAACTTTAAAAATAAACTGCGTATAAAAGCTGTTGTTTTAGGAACTATAGAATGTAATATAAATGTGAGCGCAACCCTTTAACCATCAGCAAAAGGTTGTGGGTATGAGAATTGAAAATTGTTCCCAAGAACGTATTTCCAGAAAACATTTCACTTGGTAAGATCTCTCTTTTCTCAATAGTTTACTATCTCCTTTTAGCATGACGATGTCGCTAAATACCGAACTTAAGTGCACAAGCACACCTGAGAAAATTTCCTTGTCAGATATAAACAAATTCATTTGGTAAACAATTTTTCAGAATTAGGACTCAAGAGTATAGGACTGCTCAGATCAGGCATGCTATGTGTTTGTTTAAATCGTTGAGCTTACACGACGACGATGAATCAACTTTATTCGGATAATGTTTCGGCATCCTTGTCTTCTTCAGATCTACACGGATCATCGGCTCAGAGGAAGATGAAAACTCAGAACTTTAACCGAAAAAGGTTAATTCAGTTCAACCTCGTATAAGCTCAACAATTTAGGCATACATTGACTGAGTTTAAAGGTAACTCAGTTTTTCAAACACTATATGCGGCTAGTATTCTATTGACCTTATAAAAAACTATACTTGACACCTGACACTTGAGCGACCCGTCCTCACTGGTTGCGCGGGCCCCAACATAATCACCATTTATCGGAGATTTGCTGGTTAAGCCATTGTGGTTCCCTGGAATCTCGAGGACAGCCTAGCCAAAGTTTGCTCCAGGTCGTCACCACGACAGGCAGTCGCAGCTCTTGTGGATCAGAGGGAGATTTGCCACCATGCGACTTTGATACGAGGACGGTGGTGGATCCTGGTATTGGTTTATTCTTAGCTAGGCTTCCTAATGGAAACGCCGGACTCCTTCTCAGCTTGGGAGACCTTGCCAGGAGGATGAATCCCCTTGCTGTACATCGCGGCTGGACAGCAAGGAACACCTCCCAGCCGCCATGAGGCGGTAAACCGTTGGGAGAAAAAAAACTATAGCGAAAAGATAACTCTTCACGGCAAAGCAAAACTGGAAAGCATTAAATTTAAAACTTTTTTCTCGTCGTAACGTTTTTGGCTTTTTTGGCTAAGTGAAAAATTCGTTTTATGTAAATTGGTTGCTCAGTGAAAACTGCTAGTGTAGGCACTGCTGTGCGACTGAATTCGTTGAACGGTCGGAAGTAGTACATCTACAGGTACTGTTTGCCAACAGTGGAACATGTCGTGTTCGTTGTTTTGATGATCTTCTCCGAATCGCCGATCTCTACGAACAGATTGTTCAGCACGTAGACATACTTCAGAACATAGTCGAGCTGAAATCGGGGTAGGACATCCTTTCACAGCTGCATAGGTATGACCCCAATTCTTTCGTTCTGGTGCGTGTTTTTTTTTTTTTGACAAGTGCGATTAGACGTTGGAGATCTAGAGCAGTTAGATAAACAAGTTATTGAGTGGTTTAACTGGGTTACGCGAAACAACGCGCGACTGTAAGCAACTCAAAACTGTGTTCGTTTGGAAATTCTAGTGCATCTAGAGTTGTCTGCAGTTGATCTATCATGAGCTTGTCATGTACTCTTATTAGATGATGGCTTCTTGAGTACAAGAGATTGGATGGGCCATTCTGCAGGCACAGTAATTCACGTCTTGCAATAAGTAGTTTTCTTGAGGACGGGTGTAAATTAAAAAGGGATTGAACCGCCGCTTTTAATGCGAATGAAAGCCACCTAAGCAGACAGTTGGTCACCTATCTTTTCATCATTTTTGCTGAACAGTAATTAGACTCTTTATCGACACAACGCTATCAAAGTTTAAACAAATTTAACCTAGTAACTTATCAATAATTTGATACTTAGGTGGGCTTTTTTGTGCTGTGGAGATGTCAACACTTCCTTTCAATTCTTTACTTTGCAACAATCCTCCATGGACATGTTACGATTCGTGTCTGACTTTAGCTGCTGCTTGAAGTTCTATCGTATTTTCTACTCATTATCACACTAGATGCTGGTCAAGCTTGGTTTTCTCCAGAATCCTATTTAACATTTAAGCCACAAGCAATCGCTGGATGTTTTGGGGCGGAGGGAAGTTAGGTGCCTTGCGAACAAAATTCTTCAAGGACGGCATCGATTCCTGTCATAACCAACCGAATGATTGAGGATGATCTAGCAGGCCGAAGTTAGTCGTAATAAGGTTTAAAATGGTTTAAAACTTGCAGGCTTCCGTAGCTTGAACACAATGGTCTCGCCTTCCACATACTGTCAGGGTGAACAGTAAAAGGGGTAGCAGAATGGGAATTTTATAATTATTTGTTTTTTCTCATCTTTCCTTTCTGTTTTGCCCTTTTATGTACTACGAAGTGCCGACTCCCGCTATCATTTGACGTCGACAGGGTCTTCCTTGCTCACGTCGATGCAAATGGAGTCGAACATCTTCACCACATCATTATGGGACTTCAAATCTTCGTCAGCATTTCGTCCCTGCAATATTTGTTTCCAAGATGCTCACTGTTTTAGACTATACAATAAGGAGAAAAACATTAGTTACATAGGTTTTGATCGGAATAGATTTGCTCGAACCAAACATAGCAATACTTGTACCTGTCGCTGACGCTGGGAAGAAGATTGGTGACTAGGATATTAAAAAGAGCTTCAATGTTGCGTCTATCCTGAATTGTGCAATTGACTGGGAAATAGTTCTTTTGGTGCAATTTCAGGATGTTAAGGGAAATAGTGTTTTGTGCAACTGCATCCATAAAAGGCAAAAAACTCACTCACGAATCGCTTTTCGTTGTTATTCTACTTACTCAACATTTAGCATCTGAGGAGTCATTGAGAGCGATTTTAATGCAGGCAGATCACAAGCTGTCTAGCTCTTATACTTTTTAAACCTTACATTATGAATATTAGCGATCCTCTTCTACAGTGCAGTAGAGATCAGCGCGTTATTAGTAGTTCGCTGGAGTTTTTGCAGGTGCTTGTGCTCAATATCTCTAGCGTGCCAAAAATCCTTTAGATTTTCTTCCTAAACGATGAAATACAAGTGTTGAGATTTCAAATCTGTCACAATATTGTCATGAAGTCTAATTGATCATAGTCATCGTTCATTACTATGAATAAATAAAAATTGGAAGACTCGTTTAGAGAACCAAAAACTTCTGTGATTTTTGAACGAATCTTTAACCCGGAAGGCGAAAGCCGTTGTCGGTGCCTCGCCTTCAAACATGACAACTGGCTCGCCGGTGATTTCAAAATCGCCATGCTCCATCACTTTCGACAAGGTCGTCATTCTTTGCACTTCCCTGTGCTGCGTTCCTAGGATCTCCATTTCAGTGTTGTGCTGAAACCGAAGATTATTATCTGATTAACTACTTTCTTTATACTTCAAAACCAAGTTTCCTTCAGCCTCGGTGTTACTAATCAACATGAAAAAACGCTGATGATGCTCTGATGACGTTAGCTGATTAAAAATTGTTTATCATCCTCGTGTAAGCTTATCAAAGAAGGAAAACATATTTAGTTGGTTTTGCGTTACAGAGCTCATATCCGTCTTCAAGCACGTGATGCCCACCGATATGAATCAATGAACTCTTCCTTCCAAATCCCAAGAAACGTCGAACATATGTGCAGTAGACAGATTGCTGAGATATTTGCAAAACTTGGGTCCCAGGCCAGCTCGAACTGTGGTTACCCTTTCTGAGAGCGAACGTGTTACGCACGCTACCAGTGAGGTCCTCGCTTTGCCTGCTTTTCTTTAAGCTTGTCTTTTTACTCCAACGGTGCCATTAGCAATCACCTATCCACAGGTCTGCGGAGCAATCTGCGGAGCACAAATGGGCTCTAAACAAAGCTAAGCCGAGGCCGTAGTGGAAATCACAACGTTAACTTTTATCTACTTCCCATTATTTTTTTTCGAAACGGTATTGTGTAAATACAGCCAGGTACAACCACAATTATGCTGAGATGAGAAGGGACGGTTTAGGCTTAACTGGGTTTATTGCCGGCTTTTGGTCCCCGGATCGTTCTCGTTGACGGGTGATTGCTGATAGCACCGTTAGGGTAGAGAGACGGGCTGAGAGAAAGGCGGAGCGAGAGCCTCAGAGGTGCCATGCGTATCACATGAGGCCCCTGATATGTCTGATATGGTGGTCGCCGTTTGAGTTGAGCTGGGGTCCAGGTTTCGCAAGTGTCCAGCATTATTGTGGTTGTGCTGTTATTTTTTTTCCCACATTTTGGATTTTTGGAATTAAATCAAGACACGTGTGGCGCAGTGGTTGTAGACGCCACTGCGACACACATGTGGAATCGATCCCCGCGCCCATGGTCCACCAAGCCTTCCATCCCTACGGGGTCGGCAAATTGGTACCAGACTTGTCTGGAAGGATAGAAACACTGGCTAGACACATTGGTAGGCCACCGCACCGCGAGTCATTGTGAAGGCCAGATATGCATACGATCATCTCCAAACGATGCTTAATGAAGTCGAATGCATGGCGCATCTCTCAGGGATTGGTCAACGCCAAGAGCTTTATTTCTTATCCTTTATTCTCCGCAGTAGAATGCATGTGCTCTTACTGTTGGTTTAATAATCCAAAACATTTGTCGTGTTCAGAACATGACAAAGGAGCAGTCAACCTACCTAGAATAGAGTGGTAGCCGGTACGGGGCCTTCAGCTTTAAACTTGGACGCAATGCCAAAGCTTGACTCCATTGGCTGTACCATTATTTGCGCGAAATACTTCTCAGACCACCTAGAGATTGAGTAGTTCAGACGCTCATTTAAGAGTGTCATCAACTACTTTGTCGTGAAACCATACGTGCTTACTGCTCCTTCGCGCCGCAGAAGGATGTCGTAGATCAGCTTCATGGTGGAGCCATTCGACACTTGTATGAAGAGCGGTGGCATCAGAGGACTCAAATCACGTACGCGCTGTTCGGACGAGGGTAAAGTAGACGATCCAGGAATATCTAGATGTGAGTAAGATGGGCTCGAATGTGTTTGAGCGAGTGGATAAGTATTGGAGTTAAAAACCATGTTTTTCAATTTTTTTAAAAACTCGAAAGACCGACTTTCTATGAACCTCGGCATAAATAGTTGATATATTTATTTATGTGATCTTATAAACTGATCTTCTTAAGCTGACGCGAGGTTGGTACAGATCTTCGTTGTCGTTGTCGTAGTCGTTGTTTTTGATGTTATTGATCGATGGCTGACGTTTCGGCGACTTCGCCTTCCTCAGAGCCTGGACGTACTTTATGTTAGAATACTTTTATTATTCGGTGGAAAAGAAGGTTAAAGTATTAATGAAGATCAAACTTTCAAATAGACGCCATATTGAACAGAAAGGCCACTCACCGTGATGTTACGTGCGGGACTGGCCCACACGTAGTTCACGTGCAGTCGCGAGCAAGACACGCCCCGGGGTCAAGATATCATTTTGAAATAGGGCGCCAGGTCACGCGTGATAGTGAGGCATTCGTCCTTCCGGTTCATCTTTGGATTTTTGAAATTTATCCAAAACGCCTCAAGAGTTTTGCGCGTTGATGTTTTTGATTCCTGCGCTAGGATCCGCACAATCACTTCAAAATCACCGCCGTTGTGCTTTTGTGCCCTATGCGTACCTAGAGGGGTGTTTAAACGGATTTTAGCTTTCCCATCTAGATGTTCTTTTATGCGGACACAAAGTGGTCTACCCGTTTCCCCGATATATTCCTCGCCGCATGCATTACATGAGATCAAGTATATTATACCTAAACTCGTGCAATCCCCGTCTCTCCCGTTAGGACAGATCAAACAGTTTTCTGAGCTGCACAAACGATCATAGAGACGGTTTCGAACTGGCGGCGTAGGGTATTGGGTGGGATGTCAACAATCGTTACATAATTTTCAAGACCACTTTTTCTTAAGCACTTTTTAATGGCGTGATTACTTCATTTGATATGAAGGGCAGCTTAAAGGGAATAATATTTTCGTCTGAAATATTATTTTGGGGAATGCCATTTTTGCAAAAATTGCCATTTCCAATGGCTACGAAGTAGAAACCACTCGGGTTAGAGGAAAACACTGGGTAGTTATAGTAGTACCAAGGGGGGAACTACCACCAATACCCTTTCCCCGAACATTCTTTTAACAAGAGCTACCAAATAGCGATATTGACCCTACATTTCGGTTATTTTCGGACGAAATTCTCCGCATACTTAATCACTAC
>UYYA01004276.1:0-132294 GCA_900624975.1 Angiostrongylus costaricensis
CACGAGATATGCGGTCAACCAGAGGGCAGCCAACAAGTACGAGGCATCGAAATGGAACTACTTCGAGCTGCACTACGAAGCAAGCAGAACGAGATGTTTGCCAGAATGAAGAAGTGTGCAACGAAGGAACATTTTTGTGCTTTGTATTTGGAGGATCGCCTTTGGAGGAGGATAGTTGGTGGGTCAATATTGATATGAGGCGACTATAATCAGCTGTTCTAAACTTCCTCATTGGAAGTCACGAAAAAGCGGCTCTGAAGAAGGCGATACTGCCGAAACGTCAGCTAGCGTTGTATTGTATTGTGTTTTTATGGAAGTAAATGTATGCTGTTTAAAAACCTCGCCATTGCTGAACAAGAACACGACACATTCATATTGGCACGTCCTTTTCCAAATCCTATCTTCGTTGAAGCTCGGAAGGAACAATCAATATCTTGTAGAAGTGCTAATACGAACCTAGTTATACTTTTATCATTTTGTTTCACATGAGCTGTGTGCGGATTCCAGCACCTCTTTCATTCATTTTACTATGTTCTATCCATCATCCATGGAGGTCTTCGGAGTTGTGTAAGGTTCCCACTACAGCTTCATGTTTTCAGTGTCCACCGAAGACACTACGAAACCGCATCTTCACCATTGACAGTTTGTGGTGATTATAGACCGTATACAGCTTCTCTCAGACAACTCCGGTAACAATTTGCTGACCCCGCTAGAGGTTGGTTACTTACTCGGTTTTCGGGGCGAAGTCGAACCAACGCAGTGTGTGCGTTTTATTCACCTCCAATCACTACGTTCACCTTAGGAAAGGAAACCTTGCACGGCTTATGTTTCCGCTGCATAGGACATAGCCAATACAAGTGTTGGGTCAATCCGAAAATTGCTTGTTTTCACACAAGAGTTGTCTTCCTTAACTTAGTTATCCTTTTTCTTGTTTCATCCAGTTTCACAAACGCGGTCTATGCTGTTGCGGCGCTGCTTAAATAGAATACAACGAAAGTAAATAATTACAAGTATAATCGGTATCATATACTGCCCGTTTAAGCTTGCAGTAGCTGATGATACTGATTTTCCTCTCATAAGTGCAAGAAGTAGAATGGTAAAGCGGCGAGATACCGCATCACAGGACGGGTCATGAACTGGATGAGCGGACCACCAATCCAACGGTGCCAGCACTAACCGATAAAATGTTCTCGTCTAATATCGCAACAGCTTTCTGGTTGAGATTACAGCCCTCTTGTTCTCGGCTTATTATGACGACGATAACACTAAGAACATGGAGCTTGTGGTCTTAAGACACGACTTGATGTTTAAGCTGTTGGAAGCTAGTCAATCATAAGTTTCTCCGAAACTCTGAGGTAGCCATGCTAGAGCGTTCCAAGTTCTCAACCAGATCGCTAACAGGTGACACTTCTCGCTCAAAGAGAAGCTTATCATTAAGTAACTAAACCTCTTTCAGAACGATGACAACTCCTGCAATTGGTTGACGCACCGACAGATTTAGAGCACTTAACTTATTTAACTTAAGGTACTGGATTAACATACGTAATGTAATTTCGTAAAAAGAGATGCCTTTTAAGATTCAAGATGTTATATAGACGCGCAAGAGCCGAAATTCTTCGTGTAATCAGAAACTGATGTACACAAAAGTAGGTCTTGATAGATTTACATCGTGGGCTAACCCTTGGGTTGCTTCTTTTACTTTTACAAGCATACCATTTAATCTTGATTTAATTTAGTTTCAATGAGCATACTTAGCTTGAAGTAGGTGTTGCTCAAATAATGATTATAGGGACGGTGTTACCAGAGTTATTGTGAGGTTCTAAACTCCAGTCGCTCGAGATATATTATCGCTATCTCCCATGTTTTCACTGATGTTGCTCAACACAGGTATACAGAATTATCCATCGACTGCTCTGTGTCCCTACCTTCTGAATTCCTCAGTTAGGCTGAAGTGATCATCGATGTTCGTTTAAAAAAATTGTCATTCTTGTAACTTAACGCTGTTTATGACCGCTCTAAGACTACGACGTACCATGGTAGTAGTACATTTTTAGCTTCGACATTGCGAAAATATCGAACCTTTTCAAGCTTGGTAAGCCTGTCAGCTGAAACTCTGCTGGAAATCGAAGTCAAATTCTAAGCATCAATTGTCTATCACAATCAGTCGTCGGACCATTCAAAAAAACACTTTTAACTGAAATAGCATCAGTATATGTAATTGCAGAAACGTTTCTTCTTGTGCGGTCAACTTATACGCTTTTAAATGAAATCATAGTTTAGCGACCCAAAGACAAATTCGTAGAAACAATTTTGGAACAAGCAGTAACACTCCCAGAACTACTGCACGAACAGCTTAACACCGCTCTTTACTCGAGACGCGGAACGCTGCTCTCGGAATTCCGATTTTCTTCAAGCAGATCGTAAAATTCTTCATAGGGAAAAGCTGGTGGCTAATATGACCTTGCCATAACCATACGGCTCTTATTCACCATAACTTCCTTAGCAACGTCCATAACTAGAAGCCGCCATTGACATCGGAAATTTTTGGAGCACTTCAGTGGAATTTTACGACACAATGAGTAATAAAGTTGAGTCATTTATCTATGTGATCTTATAAGCTAATCTTCTTAAGCAGACGCGAGGTTGGTACAGATCTTCGTTGTCGTTGTCGTTGTCTTTGATGTTATGGATCGATGGCTGACGTTTCGGCGACTTCGCCTTCCTCAGAGCCTGGACGTACTTTATGTTAGAATACTTTTTATTCTTCGGTCGAAAAGAAGGTTTAAGTATTAATGAAGATCAAACTTTCAAATAGACGCCATATTGAACAGAAAGGCCACTCACCGTGATGTTACGTGGGGGACTGATCCACACGTAGTTCACGTGGAGTCGCGAGCAAGACACGCCCCGAGGCCAAAATATCATTTTGAAATAGGGCGCTAGGTCACGCGTGATAGTGAGGCATTCGTCCTTCAGGTTCATCTTTGGATTTTTGAAATTCATCCAAAACGCCTTGAGAGTTTTGCGCGTTGATGTTTTTGATACCTGCGCTAGGATCCGCACATTCACTTCAAAATCATCGCCGTTGTGCTTTTGTGCCCTATGCGTACCTAGAGGGGTGTTTAGACGGATTTTAGCTTTCCCATCTAGATGTTCTTTTATGCTGACACAAAGTGGTCTACCCGTTTCCCCGATATATTCCTCGCCGCATGCATTACATGAGATCAAGTATATTATACCTAAACTCATGCAATCTCCGTCTCTCCCGTTAGGACAAATCAGTTTTTTTCCAAGCTGCACAAACGATCATAGAGACGGTTTCGAACTAACTGGCGGCGTAGGGTATTGGGTGGGATGTCAACAATCGTTACATAATTTTCAATACCACTTTTTCTTAAGCACTTTTTAATGGCGTGACTTACTTCATTTGATATGAAGGGCAGCTTAAAGGACATCCTAGTTTCGTCTGAAATATTATTTTGGGAAACTACCCAACGTTTCCCTCTAACCCGCGTGGCTTCGCGCGCAACGCGCAAAACCCTTGAGGCGTTTTGGATAAATTTCAAAAATCCAAGGATGAACCGGAAGGACGAATGTCTCACTATCACGCGTGACCTGGCGCCCTATTTCAAAATGATATTTTGACCACGGGGCGTGTCTTGCTCGCGACTCCACGTGAACTACGTGTGGATCAGTCCCCCACGTAACATCACGGTGAGTGGCCTTTCTGTTCAATATGGCGTCTATTTGAAAGTTTGATCTTCATTAATACTTCAACCTTCTTTTCCACCGAATAATAAAAATATTCTAATATAAAGTACGTCCAGGCTCTGAGGAAGGCGAAGTCGCCGAAACGTCAGCCATCGATCAATAACATCAAAAACAACGACAACGACAACGAAGATCTGTACCAACCTCGCGTCAGCTTAAGAAGATCTGTTTATAAGATCACATAAATAAATGACCCAACTATGCCGAGGTTTAACGGTCTTTCGAGTTGTTAAAAGTTGAATTAACAATGAAGACGAAAAAAAAATGAAGATTGTATGATCTGAGCTGAATGTTAAACATGTAGATTAATGAATATATAAAAATCACTGTTCTTCTAAGGACAATATTTAAATTTATTTCCAGTTTTCAGCCCAATGATCTTTGTAATCTGAGTGTGAGCAGTAAGGTCACAATGCTGGAAAATTTACTAGTTCACAGAAGTTCAACAAAAACAAGTGCGGGATATTTTTTAAATATGCAGCTTAAATAGTTGTCAACAACGCGATTAACAGGACTGTCAGAAAAAAAACACAACGTGAAACCAATAAAACCGACTCTCTATTGATTTCGGGATTTATCAAATAATTGTCGATATTCTCGCTGGGCAAACAGCTATTACTTTATTCTCCTCCATTCTGGTAGAGGTGACATTTCGGCAGTATCGCGTTCCTCAGAGCCGTTCTTAAGTATCTTCCATCGAAGAAGAACAACTGCTTAGAGACGTACATGGTTGATGAGAAAAACAGCTCTGAAGAAGGCGATACTGCCGAAACATCAGCTTTAACGAAATAAAGAACAAAGTAACACCTTGTGTTTGCTTAAAGTACAATTGCAATTCGTCAATTCAACTGATGAAGAACACGAAGATAAAAGCAAAAACAAAAACAAAAAAAACAAATCAACAACATTATTAACATATACTTAAACGATGAGCTTCCTCATTCTCTTATGTGTCGTAAACATTCTTTTATATTGCAAACGTTCTGCAGGTGGAAGATTTGTTGCCAGCATGGATGAACTGCAAAAAAGAAGTTATAGAAACGGAACACAAAACATGAGGCGCATTGTAACTTAATGGTTATGGGTATCCTCGTAAAGGACAGTTGGCTATTGGTTTCACTCTGCACGGGAAGCGTTTGTTGCCCCGTTATCGACAGTTTTGGTATTCGATTCCTCTCAGAACCACCCTACATAAACGGTGGCGACTTTCTCGTTAGGATATTAGTCTTGCACTTAGACGTAGGTGGATCTGTTTAAAACTCTAATTTCCAGAAATAGAAATTTTAATTTCCAAAGTTTTAATTAAAAGGCGATTGGAAATTGGCGCACTCCATCATCCAATGATGGACGAAATTCCGCTTACGATGTACATATACCTCGCTCAACGAAGAAAAACAGAGTAGAGACATTCAACAGGTCCAAAAGAATCGCAACTTATTTTCTTAAGGATAAGTAAAACTGAAAATTGTTAGCAATAATCTGAGATGGAAAAATAAGGTCCACAATGAGCTGACATGTTTGCCAGTCATTTTTCGGCACATATGAGTCAAAAGCGATTCACGAATGTTAAATAATACTTAGTTTAACGTAATCACAGTGGCATATTTTTCGGACCACGCAGTATGTCATAATGACATAAGTCTTTTCAAGGTGTCTTCAGACCAAACACCTCTTTATACTCTGCACAGTAAGCAAAAAATCGCTGAAGAATTTATAGAGACGAGCATAATTGTCCTAAAAAGGAGTTTTTTCTCATAAATTGTTGTATAAAACATAGCCGCTTTTTCGGATAAAGGTGAGTTTAGCAACATGTGCAAAAGTAGTCTGTTGATTAAACACGTGAACTAATGTATGAAAATGAGAAGTATGTGCGGTAAAAACAACACTACGAAGGAGAATGGGTCATTACGATTGCATTCGCCTAATATTAGAAATGGGAGTCGTATATCAAAACATAAATTATATTGCTTTACTTAAGTGCACTATTCCAGAATTCAGGGTAGCAGTAAGGCTAAAGAAGCCAAATTTACTAAATCTTCTGAGATAGAAGCCAATTCAAACAGCGTATTTAAAACACTATGTGATTAATAGAATCACAGAAAAGAAACAGAAAATTGGAAGACACAAAGAAGTCAATCTGCACCTGTGTTTATCATTAATACTGGAAAGTTTCCATACAGTGAGTTCCGTCTTGCCAGAGTGCTTCATGATTTGAGAAAGAATTGATCCAACAACCTGAATATATTCGTAATCGTGATCACTAGCCACATTGCCTTCATCTTCTCTTTCGACTTCAAAACATTTAACAATCCCTCCAAAACCGAAAATTACTACTTAAGTACTAGAGGTTATGGATGTAAATTGGTTTCTACTTTTCCCGCTCTTTAATATAAGTGCACCTACTAGAACACCGGAAATGAAACATTACACCAACATCAGAAGATATTTTATAGGAAAAAAAGAGATCGCATCCCTACCTATTTCTTCTGCAGAGGTTATTTTCTTTTACCAAACTTTTAAATGTGGGTTTCATGTTATATACGGAAATTTACACTGCCCCAATTCTCTATAGCCTCGTTGTAGATCAGGTTCCCCTGTGTGTTGAACTGCGACGCAGAGTGGATGTCCATCTCCAAAACAGTGTTATCCAAGCCCATAAATGAAAAACCTCCATCAGCAATTTCACCAAAGAATAAGTACACACTAAGAATAAACCTGGTGATTTATATGTGACTGCCATCTCGTCAGAAACTACAGAAAAGAATTTTTTCTTGATTTGAAATGACCCGTTTTCATGTCTACAATGCGGATCCAAGCACTTCTCACATTCGATTCATTTTCTCGCATCCATCATCCATGAAGGTATTTCAATATTTTCGTGCGGCTTCGGTTACTGCTTGGGGATTTCCATGTCGACTTGAATGTCGTAGAATGCTGGTCGAGTAGACTCCCAGTGTAGCCCTGTGACAGCCCGGGTGAGGCGTTCCCAACTGGGTTGCTGAGAGTGGTTTTTTCCCGTGCAAGTCTAGTACCAATTTCCCGACCCCGAAGGGACGAGAGGCTTGGTGAGCCCGAAGCGTGATCTATCCAGTACCGTGCTCATGTTGATCGACATCACCATCACTGTGCTATCCACCCTGCAAAACGAGTAGGACATTAAAACTGCCTATCGTCTTTGTCTACCATGAACGAGTTCGGCACACTACGCAGTTATAGTATGTGGGAAATGAAACGAAATTTGATGGTAACCCTTTGAGTTTCTAGAGGACTAACGACAAGTGACAGGTGACAAGTTTGAGAAGTACACATTGTTAAAAAATGTTATTGGGTCCTCTTTAGACATGAAGTAGTTTCTCCTCCGCTAAAATCTTGAAACATTCATTCATGCTCACCCTGCTGTAGTACACTTTATGTTGTATAATATTGTGCGCCAAACTGTTTAAAGCGTGGATCAACTCATCCACTTGCTCTGCTGTTCCAAGCTTGTTGATTATAAATCGTTGTACAGCTTTGGTCACTTTTACAAACAGCTGTCTGGAAAAGAACAAGAAAACAGTCGAATAAATAATGATACAGAAATACAACTAAGTAGAATGACGAGAACATAAGAGATTGCTCACTTCTAACCACACTAAAACTGATTTTGCTCTTCGTAATAAATGAAATAAATGAAACGACAATTCTATTCGATGACACATTTCACCTAACATGGCAAAAAGCCGTTAGCGACTGGATTTATCGGGATGTCAAACGTATTACTGAAAGACCACCGACCCGATGGTCAGAGTTCTTTATGAAAAGCCTAGAAGAAAGGTATGATGCTCAACGAGCAAAACGCATTGGGCTACACTTGTACGTGACAGGGAAAAGTGGAAGATTTGCTGGTGCTCGCTCGAGTCACTTGACGACCAACGGGACGACAGGCGGCACGGGTGAGGTGATAGCAAAAATGGTAGATAGGGCAGTGAAGCGGATGTTACTATGACACTTTTACACAATCAGAAAATAACAATTTGTTTCTTTCACTTCACAACTTGCTACCTTAAAATCTTCATTTCACAGATTTCGCGATAAATTTAGCGCCGATTAGTTGTTAAATGCAATAACAATGCTGCAAATGCATTCGCCCGCACTGGAGGACAGCCAACCCCACATTTCTCAATCACATGATAAACTGGTAGCAGAATTTCCATAGCGAAGGATAAACTGAAAAGTTGGTCAATCAGTGTTGTCCCAATGAGATACTGTACTTACCACATACAACATTTAATGTCCTATTTAATAGCAAAGGGCGCGTTTAGCCCAGTGGTCTGAGGAGCCCTGCAATACACATGGAATCCATCCGTGCGCCCATGGCTCATCAAGCTTTCCATCCCTCCGGGATCGGCAAATTGGTACCAGTCCAGTCTGGGAGGATAGCAGCCCCGGTTCGATACATCGGTAGGCTACCGCGAGTCATTGGCCATGGCGCGTCCTCAGAGGTTGACCAACACCGAGAGCTTTATGTTTTCTTATTATTTAATATTTCTCTACGATAATGAGCAATATCGTGAACTTCACTCTCTTTGTTGAAATACTACAAGAAACTCACGCAAATAAAGCACATTGGTCGTTATTTACAGCATGGTGAGCATAAAGCATAGCATTTTGAATAACTTTCTGCACTCCACGAATATGGTTGTAAACTGCATCATTTAAGGGCTGTGAAGAGGCTATGCTCAAACACAGCACAACGATATCACGCTCGACATCAGTATGACCGAATGACTGAGATAATAATAAAAATTGATCTCAATAGTTCCAGCAGTTTATGAGTACAAAAAATGTTAAATGAAAATTATTCCGTACCTCAAGAGCACTAGCAGCACAACTTAATAGCTCAATACAGTTCTCAGCTCTTTCGAAAATTGATGCTAGTAATACTAAAATCAAAGCACATTCTATTTGCACTAGAAAATAGAATGGCAGAATCACTCCAACACCGATCGAACTAACCTAGACAAGTGGTCGCTACGGACTTCAAACGTGGCGAAATAAGTTTAGCAACAATAGAAAGCGTCTCGTTTGTTATTTCCAGTTCGCTCGAGCAAGTTGCCAACAACTCTAATACCTTAACGATAATGTTAAAAAAAGGCTTGATCAACCATAGATTTCAAACCAGAAACCAAACCCTCATTTCACTTGGAAATGTTTACTCGGATTTACTATTTGTAATGAAACAATTCTAGGAAACTTTTCACTTTTGTTGCCTCTGGATCAAATTACTCTAAATGCGGAAAGCACATTTATAAATTTCCAACGGTTTACCGCCTCATCGTGGCTAGGAGGTGTTCCTGGGTGTCCGGTTGCGCTGTACAGCGGAGGGATTCAACTCCCAAGCTGGGCCTCCCAAGCTGAGAAGTTCAGTGTATCCATAAGAAAACCTAGCTAAAAGCAAACCAATGCCAGAATCCACCACCATTCTGGTATCAAACTACTCGCATGGTGGCAAATCTCCCACTAAGCCACAAGGGCGGCCACTGCCTGAGGAAGTGACGATCTGCAGCAGACTTTGGGTAGTCAAACTTGGGACGTCGGGGAACCACAATAGCTAAGCCACCAAAACTCCGAAAAAGTGGAAATTATGCTGGGTCCCATATAGCCAATGAAGACGGGCCATCCAAGTACCCAAGTAAACATATTTGTTAATTACTCTGACCACGTTCGTCGAAACTCGAACTTCAAATACACAGTGGTTCGTCGAGAGTCACCGTTGAAATGGACGAACTTCAACTGTCTAATGATAACACATGAAGGGAAGTGCTTCTTGAAGTCGTATTTTCAAAGCATAAATTTAAAATTGTTACCACAGAAGTGAACATAGTTTGCGAACAACACATGTAACATAAACCATCCTACGGCACTATTTATATTGAATGGGCACATTTCTAAAGATTTATAGTAAGCCATACAAGAAAATTATTAATTAACCACCCAACGGTATCCAAAGATGAACAAGGTATTACGTCACTCAAAAAAAAACTACCAACTTACGTCGAATCGGCAGTTCCTTGTAGGAAAACGATAAAAAGAGGGTTTTAAAGTTTAAGGAGAAATGAGCAACAACAAAGGCTAAAGCTGCAAAGGCTGGAAAGAGTAACCGCAACACCAGTAAGGAGTTCGCAAGTTGTAAAACTAAGATGGCTATCGTTGCATTTCAAGGCGAAACAATGACGACCTCCGCAAGATATACAAAATCCAAGAAAGTTGCCCACATCCTCTACCTCGATCGTCAGCAAATCTACTTGTTTTTACACAATCTTAGGAAGAACTGTTGTGTCACTCCAGCGGTTCGTCCGAGTTGAAGTCGGCGAGAGTACTAGCAACTACCATATGCCTATCATCGAAGGAATTCTTTGATTATATTGAAAAAGAATCTGTAACAACAGAATATGGACTACATGTAGGTGTACGTACTATATGGATTGGGCAATCAGAATGATACGTCGCAAGAATAAAAACAGTATTATGAAACACACAGTCCGATGGCCAATAGTAGGAATGCTTAGTATTATGTAAAATGATAACAGTCGCAAGCGATTTGTTTTCACTGGCATTCAAGCAAAACAAAACCAGGAACTAGATGGACAGTATTATTTACGAAATCCCTATATAAAAAAAATGGTACTCCTCGTGTCCTCATGTGAGCGAAACCAATCTGAGCAAATTTGGTGCCTAAAAGAATAAAAATTCCTTTGTACCCTCTCGAAAAAGTATGGTCAGTAGGAAAGGCGACAAAGGCGCATCCTTATTAACAGCACAAACGAGCATACCCTAGAAGAATTAAACAAAACCCATACTTTTCGTAGCAATAGCGCTTAAATTAACTAACCCTCTCCGTAGATAGTATTGAGATCGGTACATCGAGCGAGATTCCAACGCGTTGTAAATACAGCAATACTTTCCAATCTATAATATTTTCCAAATTCCGAGCTCCTTCATAGACAAAAGGAAGGTATTTAAGCTGGAATGTAAGAGCTCGATCTACCACGATTTTCTCGAAATTAAATTCCCCGGCGATTATAGAACTGGTCAACCTGCAAAGAATAACTTCTACATTAGCAAACTAATTAAACAGAAATGAAACCGCATAAATGTTCTCACTTCCTCAATGACTTGACGTCGTCACCAAAGAGTAATTTGTTCATCATTAATCTGCGACAAAATCGAGGAATATTTTCCCAACAGGAAAATATTACTGACCACCTCTCAGCGGACGGTTGCACTCGATCCGCATTTTTCCAATCAATACTGTGTAGTATTTCGCAAAGGTACTTATTTCGGATCTAAAGTTAGAAGATTGGTGAGGCACAAAATCAACTATGTAGATCTACGAGAGAAGTTTTACATCAATGGATCATCGCTTATGGATCCAAATAGCCCTAATTGTGGGTGCGACTGTCTCAAAATTACGACACACGGTGGTCATACTAGAAATCTATAAATTCAGCTAAAGATTATGTGCTTGTCGTTTTATTGACCAAAGCCATTTGCACAACCCTAACATTTTAATAAATACTGTAAAGTTTCGCTGAAACACCGAGCCAAACCTTTCCCAGAATTTCTGTTTGTACTTCTTCAGGAGATTTCGACAATGCTTCCCATTTTGTTGTCACGAGTAAAGCAGAAAATCTAAAATTGCCATAGTTTATGCAAAATACAACCACAACGATACTGAGATATTTGCAAAACTCGAACCCCATGCTAGCTCTAAACCGACGATTACTCTTTCAAGAGCCTCACGTATTACTTAAAGAATCACCGAGGTCCTCGCTTTGTCCTTCCCTCACCCATTTTCCTGGGGTCCGAGTTTTACAAATATCCCAGGATCCCCGTTAAATATCTCAGGTCAGGATTAAAACTAGGTGAGAGAAACGCAAAGCAACGGCCTCCGTGGTGCAATGTGTAATACGGGAGCCCCCGGAAAGGGTAATCGCGATTCGATCTGGGCCGGGGTTCAAGTTTTTCGAATATCTCAGCGTCGTTGTAGTTGTATTCACATTACACCCTGTCGTGAAAAATTATAGAAGGCAGAAAATAAAAGGGTAACATTATCTCAGGAACGTTATGGTTATATTTCGAATAATACGATGCCATGGAATTAGAAAAGATAATTGGCAACAAATAAAAAGCAAAACATTGTGATTTCGACTGTAGCCTCAGTTTAACTGTGTTCAATGCCGGTTTGTGCTCTTAGGTCATTCCCATTAACGCCTGAGTGGTGATACCACCGTTACTTAGTTGAATACTTGGATGGACCCGCTTCATTGGTTGGGCTACTCTAAGCACAAACTCCATTCTCCGGAGATTCACTGGTTTAGCCTCCGCGGTTTCATGGAGCCTAGGCTGAGTTACCCTCTAGCAGTCACCTTCCAGGCTGAGTCCCGCCTATGTGATCAGAGGGAGATTTGTCACTATTCGACAAGTTTGACACCAGGACGGTGGTGACTACCGATATTGGTTTACTCTTAGTTGGGCTTCTGGATGGAAACGTTGGACGCATTCCCAGCTTGGGAAGCCTTAGTGGAGGACAAACCCCCGCTGTACATCGCAGCCTGACACCCAGAAACAGCTCCTAGCCACGATGAGGAAGTAATCCGTTAGGACTGTTTCTTTCTTTGAAGGGAGGGTGCTGCATGAAATGCAACCAACCATAAAGACGCAGAAATATTTGCTAAACTCGGGCCCACTCCCCACTGGATGGCACTGTTAGCGTAAAAAAACTGGATGAGAGTAAGGCAAAGAGAGTCTCGGTGGTAGGTAATACGTGAGCCCCCAAGAGGAGTAATCGCTGGTTAGAATCTGGCCAAGGACCCGAGTTTTGCTTGTCATCGTTACATGGTTTAAAATTCATCGACTAAAACAAGTCGTGAAGGACAATTCTTGCCTACCTTATTATCTGCGTCCAGGAGCGCGACGCTGAACCCTTCCCTTTGAAGAACGTCAATGCAGGACATAGATAATGCGCTAAATCAGCAAGGTTTTCTAAGGTTTCCTTGCTAAGTTTACCCTTTTCTAAAGCTAAAGAGTGTTAACTGCGAAAACCTCGTTTTACGACTTCCTGAAAAATGTATATAATTGGATAAATAATGAAGCTTACTGTTGTAAAAAGAAGCTGTTACACTGGACGATTTCATCGAAAACGACCAAAAAAAATTGTACTATATCATATTCTCTGCCTTTACAAAAAAAATGGTAAAATAAGAGCCTACAAATAAATAAGAATTACGCTATGCTTCCCAGATAAATCTCGTTGATGCGTGATTGCTGATGACACTGGTAGATCGAAAAGCTAGCTGAGATGCAGGCGAAACGAAGGACCCGTATGATGTGGTGGTGAACGCGTTATCCCCGGAAAGAGTAGTGACTTTTACTTCAAAAATTTTTCCGTTATGTCTTTACATCCTCTGTGCCTCTAGTGGTTTTTTTCTGGATTTAAGTTTTCCAACTAGGTGGGCTTTCATACAGACACAGAGTGGACTTATTCATTTCTCCAACGTGTTCGTTCATGTGTGCTTTACAAAAGCACTTGATATCTACAAACCCCCTAGAGAGAGTGGAGTGGGTTCGATCCCCACTGCAGACACCTACAGTTCGGAGTTTTGCAAATATCTAAGCATCACTGCGATTGTATCAAACAAAACACCCTGGTATAAAAAACGTAGTAGGTTGTAAATGAAAAAGTTAACAATAAGAATTATATTGCAGACATAAATAGCTTTGCTAAATCGAATACACTATGTCAACCGGAAAAAAAATCAAAAATTTTGATGAGTAAGAGCTCAGTGGTCGTCAAAACAATATGTGAAGGAAAAATAATGCAAGCAACATTCAAAGCGGCAAACTGAAAATATAGAGTTATTAAGGAAAAACGACCAGCTAAAGTCAACAGATAAAGGCTAATTCTGCTTTGGCCGAATGGTATGAAATTTCGATAAAACTATTTGAGTTCAGAACTTGAGAAGTGGGCTATTAAGACCGCAAAATATCTTCTACAACAATACGAACCATGCAACTATATACCTACAAACTTTTGCTTTCCCTCACTATTCACTCTTCCTTACGAGATTCGTACTCTAAATTCAGATGATTGGTAAACTTAGTTTAGAGCAAAATTTTACCAGCTTAACATCAAGAAGGTGGAAAGAGCTACCCGTTTTAGCTGAAATAGTCATCAAAAAGTTTAGATACGAGGTTTGCAAAACATCAAATATGCATGTCGTAGAAAGTCGCTAGTCGCACGCTTATACTGAATAAGCTTCAGAACTTTGGCATTAGTTAAAACAGATTAATAACACCGTGCTGATCCACTGATAATTGTACAGCTATCTTCAAAGCTATTAATATAACAGTCTGTCATGATATCAGTCATTTCTAAAAAAAAATCTTTCGAATTTCATGGCTATAAACTCACTTTCTTTATCAGTTTGTCTTGCGCAAGACGCTTCAATTACTCTGTTAATAATCTTCGAGATGTCTTTTAAAACCAGAGAAACATTGGAATGATCCTCAAAAAACAAAGGTGGTAAACGAACGCCTTCGTATGCTGCTAAAGAATGATAGCTACCTCTAAAGCAGTGCACCAAGATTCGAACAGCGTATGATCCAAACCATGCAGATCTCCCAAAAAATGCAGCTTTGTAGATCTGCTAGAAAGGAAAAAAGATAAATTTCTCGGTATTGATCAATTCCTGAGGGATGCATGACGATGCATTCGACTTCATTAAGCAGCGATGGAGGTGATAGAATGCATATTTGGCCTTTACAATGACTCGTAGTGGCCTACCGATGTAAACGGTCAAGCATGCCCAGGTCGTTCTTCTTGATTATATCCGACCAAAACACACATGTCTAAAGCATTTAGAGGTCTCTCCCGTAAGCATGAATAGAAAGCCACTCATGAACATGGTCTCTTGAAAATCAAGTTAACACAGACCTTCCAGATGTCCAAACCGAGTACCATTTGTTCACCTGGGCTCATGAGTGATATTAATCATGTCATTTAATGAGAAACATCATCAGCAAGACGAAGATAGTGTCACTGTCGAGTACAGAATCCCGCTATCTTATCAACGCATAAAATTTTTCATACAAAATTCCCGTTAGCGTGTTCAATAATTTTGATGAAATGGTATCTTATAATCAGAGCCCTCTTTTTACGCCGATAATGATGTGCAGAAAGAACAAAGGTGGTTGTGAAGGTTCTATATATCTTAAAAATATGTCGGTATGCTAAAAATGGACACCTTTCTTATTTAGAGCATTATAACCCTTTCTGTCTCAACTGCGTCTACACCTTCCGTTGATCCAAAATCCGGCTTACTCGCTTAGCTGTTCTTCGTCCAACGTTCTGTCAGCTCTACTGAGGACCAATTGAAAAAACAAAGTTGTAGACGATACGCACCAGATGTGTTAGATGCGCGTTGATAATGTCGTCTAGACCGCTACACTGATACAACGGCATTGCTCGTTTCCGATAAATAGGGAAAAGGCATTATGGCATACAACACGAAAAAAAAAACTCGTGTCAAGATTTTATTGACACATCTCTTAATAACTCAAAGCCTAACCTTCTATAAACCTCGGCATCGACGTAGATACTTGAATATTTAGATGGCCCGTCCTCACTGGTTGTGTGGGTCCCAACATAATCTCCGCTTTTTTCTGAGATTTGCTGGTGAAGCCATTGTGGTTGCCTGGAGACCCACAGTCAACCAGGCCAAAGTTTGCCCAGTTCGTCGCCACCACAGGCAGTTGCCGCTCTTGTGGATCAGAGAGAGATTTCCCACCATGTAACTAGTTTGATATCAGGATGGTGGTGGCTCCTGGTAGTGGCTTATTCCTAGCTGGACTTCCTGATGGAAACACCGGACTCCAACTCACCTTGGGAAGCCCATCTGGGGAGATGAATCTCACAGATGTAAATCGAATTCCCACACCCAGGAACACCTCGCAGCCGTGATGAAACAGTAAATCGTTGGAAGGAATAATCGATGTCTACACATATATATATATATATATACATATATATGCATATATATACATTATATCCCTACGAACTCTCCTCATTTAACTGACGCGAGGTTGGTATACATTTTCATAGATAATTAGGAAACGACAACAACAACAACAACAACAACAGTAAGAAGATCTATACCAACCTAACGCCAACAAAATAAGGTCAATTCTTTTCAACAAATATGTGGATATATCACGTCAATGTAATGCTAAAGAACTGACGTAATTAGACTTATCTATCTAAATGGAGACATGAAGAAGACAAATCGCATACCTTATGAGAAGTCCAAGCACATGTATGCTAGACGAAAATAACTTCTCATGTGTAAACTGAGTTCTTGAAGCAAGCATGGCGGCAACCACCTCAAACGAATTTTAGGTAAATGGGAACATTCAACAGGTCTGGTCCATAAAATAAATATCGTTTTAATGGAAAATGGAAGGAAATAGGAAGCTTCTAAAAATCCCCAATTTATTTTTTTTATAGCTGAGAGACAGGCGAAACGAAGGACCCGCATGGTGTGGTGGTGAACGCGTTACTCCCCGGAAAGGACAATAGCGCGTGCGTTCCACACCATAGACACCTGCAGTCCAGAGTTTTGCAAATATCTCAGCAACGTTGTGGTTGTATTTCGTGTAGTAACCTGCCATGAAAATTATAGAAGGCAGAAAACAAAACGTTAAACATTATTTTTTTTATTTTATTTTAGCTATTTTAAAAACCTGGTTTCGCACTGGAATGCCATGGAAAGCGTCTAGTATTAAGCTTTTCTTATACGAAGGTACCGGTCTACCTAAAGTTTGTTGCTGAAAAATGTAAACCCTTACCACATACTGTTCAGCTGCGAAAGGAGAAAGTGACTGCACAGGTATGCTGAGAAACGCATTCAGTAAGGATTCTTCACTCGATGAAAGAACCTAAAAGAAAATTGACAGAAATAGAAGAAAGGACCATATGGTTTAAAAGAGATGATACGATAATCCGCAAAAACCACCTCATCAATCTTCCACTTCGTTTCTATACCATGCTCGAAATACTTGCGTACAGACTCACTGAATACCTCCGAATACCTGAGAACATTATATTTCACTGTTGGTGACCATATCTGACATTGAAACGGAAAGATTAGTCATTAAAAAAAAGTTCTCGGCGTTGATCGATTCCTGAGGGCTGCGCCATGCATTCGCCTTCTTTACGCATCGTTTGAAAGTTACTGCAAGCATATCTGGCCTTTACAATGACTATCGGTGGACTACTCATGCATCGAGCCAGTGCTGTTGGCCTCCCATACAAGTCTGGTACCAAATTGCCGATCCCACAAGGATGGAAAGCTTGGTGGGCTAGGAACTCGGAAATCGATCCCATGTGTATTGCAGGACACCTGCGACCACTGCGTTACGCACGCCCAAGATTATTCATATATCATAAAAAGAAGCTTAACAAAATGAAAAAGGCCGCTTTCTTAACATTTAATCAAGAAGGAGAACAACAGTTCTTCTTTTTAAGGAAAATGGCAATAGAAATACAATTACGTTGAATTTTCAGCCTCTAGAAATGACAGAGTCCGAAGAGCTTCAGCTAAGTAGTGATGGATGGACAACGGTTCGGGGTCCTGGAACATTTTCATACATCTGCTAATTGCAAAAACGGCAAATCATTTTAAAAAAAAAAGAAGGATAAAAGACTAGCCTTCAACAATAACTCTTTTGCCAGTGTGTGAACGAATGCCTCTAAAACTATGTCCCAAATGAAAGCATCGTCGGCCAGTACATTTGTAGCTAGCCTTATTTCTTTTATTAATGATGGCTGTAATTATATTAGCACTTGCTGATAAAACGACATTTACCCACCATTTCTTTACTAGTATTCTCTACTAACAGGTGCGAGTAGTTCAGTGGTTAGTTGCACCGTGCAATACACATGTGTTCTTTCCCGCGCCCTAGGCCCATCATGTCCTCCATCCCTCTACGTTCGGCAAATTGGTACAACTTGTCTGTGAGGACAGCAGCACTGACTCGATACCTCGATAGGTTTCTGCGAGTTATTGTAAAGGCCAGATATGCATTCAACCACCTCTAACGATAGTTGATGAAATCGAATACATGGCATATTCTCAGGGATTGACAGACGCTGAGAGTTTTGCCCTTATTCTTTCTATCCGCTATTTAATATACTCCAGACCTCAAGAGTCATATGCGATTTATACATAGCTGATAATTATTTAGGCTATTAGTAAACACAATAAGTATACAGCACATTCGCGACCTTACGAGTCACAAACAACTCACATATGGCCAATGATAATTTGGGTTTTACAAATATAATAGGTATATCCCAGCTCTTAGTGCACTTTAACAGTTCAAAAAACCAATGAAATCTATAGATTGTTGTTAAAAGAAATAGGCTTTCCCTTTCTTCCATAGTAAAACACTAATCTAATATAGTTCAGTACTTCTTTCCCACTAGGACTCATATCACTAGCGACTAAATTGAGGAAAAGTGCACATATCTCCAGAGTAGTAGTGTAAACTCTCCTGTACACAGTTTCTTGAATGTACACTACCTCAAACAACAAAAAACCTCAAGCGGTTATCAGGAACTCTAAATTTACGGTGGCGAATCTGTTAAAATTCCCATCTAATTTAAGGATAAATAGAAGGCAAAAAGAAAAAGAGAAAACGCCTATGATTACAACTAAATCTAATATGAAAACCTTTCAAAACACACAGTTTTCTCTTCCGAATGCTCTGATATAACGAATTCCAAGAATATCTGCAACTGCTTATTAGAGCAGCGACTACAATACGATGGAAGGAACGAGACAATAAGATCTGCTGCCTAAAAAACGCTGCAATAAAAGCTACGATGAAGAAAAAGAAGGGGAAGAAAGGAGAAAACGAAAGAGAAACAAAGAAAAAAGAAGAGGAAAAAAGGAGAAGAAGCTCTATTATCCACAATCAGAACCGACGAATACAAATTAAATGGTAAACTTTTGAAACAAAATAAGAAAAAAGCAGTTCCATGCGCAAGGATACCTCTTTCCTTTCGTGTGCTGGCAGCTCTTGTAAAGCTATCAGCTCGATGATTCTATCAGAAATATCGGAGTCAGAAAAGTCTAATAGCATTGATAGTGTAGCCATATATGGATGCCTTCCCATAGTCTGTAAACAAATCCCTTTCTTTCACTTATGCCGATTTGCGTCATATCATTCTACAGTCAGCATAATTGTATTTGCTGTTGTTACACCCAGCAGCATTTACCAAGAAGCGAAGATACCTCACCCTAGCTTCGGCGACCTCGTCGCAGTTTTCATTTGTTGACGTCATTCTCAAACTTGGGTAGTTAAACCTAAATACCCAAGTTTGAGAATGACGTCAACAAATGAAAACTGCGACGAGGTCGCCGAAGCTAGAGAGAGGTATCTCCGCTTCTTGGTAAACCCATTTTTTTCTCTTCTTTTTGGGAAATAGAACCATTAGTAATGTGAATTTCACATGTAAAAGCAAGCAAAACTTGCTAAACACTCAACTTCGACAGAGTTTTACTG
The DNA here is from genome assembly GCA_900624975.1 of Angiostrongylus costaricensis. Classification (NCBI taxonomy): domain Eukaryota; kingdom Metazoa; phylum Nematoda; class Chromadorea; order Rhabditida; family Metastrongylidae; genus Angiostrongylus; species Angiostrongylus costaricensis. Next base: position 19,378 of record UYYA01004276.1, read on the forward strand.
AACCATATCTCGGCAGAGTTACTTTCTTCGTGATAAAAGTCAGCTGCGAATAGGACCTCTACGAGAATCCTAGCCGTCTGGCATGCTTCCGCTAGAATACAAAATAAGTATAGTATAAAACATAGGAGTCGGGGTAAAAAAAATTGTGCATTCTTTCATTGATAAGCTAACACGAAGGAGATAGACATTTTTATTCGGTTAACGTTTCGACGTCTTCGTCTTAGAGCCGCTGATCCACTGAAGAAAGCTCGACTTGATAGGACAAAGAAGACACCGCTTCGATACTACCAACGACTGCGGATCATCGGCTTTAAGGAAGGCGAAGACGTCGAAACGTTAGCCATACAAAATTGTCCATCTCCATTTGTATTAGCTTACCAATGAAAGAATACACATTGATTCCTAATACCGAGGTTAAAAGAAAATCGGTTTTCGAAGTATGAAAATCATACGTCATCATTTTACCTATTTTGTTATTCTTCCACAGTGTCCTGACAGTAATTGGCAGATAATAACAGACTTCCTTACGAAACTTATCATGTTTCAATGCATGTGACGAATTAATCAAGATTCCCAGTAGAAATACAAAATTACTATAAAATGTTGTGTAAGAAGTGGAACATATATCTCTAAACGTACTAATAAATAACAAATGAGTCGAGTAAATGAAAAAACAGGTAAATCTCTCGGCGCTGATCAATCTCTGAGGGGTGCGCCATGCATTCTACTCCATTCATAGGATCGTTTGAGGCGACTGAATGCATAACTGGCTTTACCAATGACTAGCGGTGGCCCCGTTGTATCGAGCCAGTGCTGCTGTCCTCGCAGACAAATCTGGCATCAATTCTCCGACCCCGAAGAGATGGAACACTTGGTGAGCGTGGGGCGCCGGGATTGATCCCATGTGTGTTACAGGACGCTTCAGACTACTGCACCACACGCACCCTATGAGTCGAATACAGGGAGAAAACATAAAGACTTTATAAAACCTGAAAATTTACAGAGAATTAAGAGGTTAATAAAGAAGCACTTCGACGTACCTAACGCATTTACTGTCAACACTGTCGACTATGAAACCATGAAATTCTTTGAGACGATCAATGGCCGTGGCAACACCAATCAATGTAAAGTGCTCGCGAATAACCTTGGAAAATGGTCCTCGTAGATAAATTTTGGAAGCCTAAATAATCGGGTGCTTCTTTCACTGCTGTAATGCGAAAAAAAGAATAACTTGATTTCTGAAGACAAGAAATAGTGAAGAATTCAAACATCACAAGCATAACGATTCTGAGATACGAGCAAAACTAGGAACCACAGGTGAGTTTCGAACCCGCTATTGTCTTTTTCGAGGGCTCACTTGTTACGTAATGCACTAACGAGATCCTTGCTTTGTCTTTCTCTCAACCAGTTCTTTTACCATAACGATGCAATCATCAATCCTCGTTAACGGGAATTATCTGGGGAGTGCAGAACCTCGGCGATGAACCCTGCCAAGCTAAACCTGTAATTGAAATCACAATTCTTAACTTTTACCTATTGCCTATTATTTCGGCTCAAAGCAAGCGCCTCGTTTGGTGTAGCGGATAACACGTGAACACCAGGAAAGGGTAATCGCAGGTTCGAAAGTTATCCTGGCTTTGAGTTTTTTGCTCAAATCTCATCGTCATTGTGGTTATATTGCACATAACACCCTACCATAAAAAAGTGATGGACAGTAAATAAAAGTTAAAAAACCAGACATTAGTTCACGAATACCTACATTTACACCTTTCGATATCACTACGACTGTGTCAACGACCTCTTTTTCAAAGCCGATCAACCTCCGAAGCAACGATTCACATGCAACATCATCACCTGTGATAAAAAAGCTAACAAATCCTAAAAGGTTTGAAAAAGTTGCGCAAATAGAATCGAACCAAAGGGAAAAGGGACGAACCAAAAGGTTTCCAGGAAGAAATTTTTCTTGTAAAACATTTCAATAAACATGTAGTCGGATCTCTCTAGAAACATATTGGCACTTAAGACGAAGAAATATCAAAAAATAAACGCAGAGTAACGCTGGTTAGATTTCAGATCGCTATTGCACCAACAGTAAAGTGGACCAAAAAATCAATCTACTATTTAGTCAAGCAAAGAGATCCCCCATGCTTCAGCTTCAAAACCTCTTTCCAAGAAATGAATGTGTATTGGTGATAAAACTCAACGTTCAGGTAAAAGAACGTCTCATTCGTAGTTATGTAGTCCGACAATTCACAAAAATATTCTTAAATGTGACGACATATACAAAAACTCACCACGAAGCTCCAAAAATAATACAGATACTTGTCGAAATGACAGCAAGAAAAATCAACGTTTGTAGTAATTAAATACTTATTAGAATACTGGACGCCCCGGCTTCACTGATTGTGCGGACATCAGCATACTTTTCTTTTTTCGGATTTTTGCTAATTTAGCCATTGTGGTTCTCTGGAACCGCGAGGATATCCTAGCCAAAGTCTGTCCCAGGTCGTCGTCACCACAGGAAGTAGCCGCGCTTGTGGATCAGAGGGGAAATTTGCCACCATGTGACTTTGATACCATTACGGTGGTGGATCCTGGTATTCGTTTACTTTTAGCTGGGCTTCCTAATGCAAACACCGGACTCCTTCGCAGCTTAGGAGACCCTGCTGGGGAGTAATTAAGTGTGCACCTGAAATGTGATTCGTGCTTTCCTCTTATCGAGCTTAACGAAAACTCACATAATCACACAACAATCGTCACTGGACCTGAATAGCCGCGATTCACACCAAGAAGAATACTTCCAACTATAGAAAACTCGGGCACATGTATTGCAGTAGTTAGAGGTGTCCTGTAATGTACAAGGGATCGAACCCCGCGCTCCAGGGTCACCAGGTCTTCCGTCCTTGTGGATTCGGCATATTAGTACTAAACTTGTCTGGGAGGATAGCAACACTGGCTCGATACATCGGTAGGCCACCGCGACTCATTGCAAAGGCCAGATATGCATTCAACCACCTCTAACGACGCCTAGTGAAGTCGAATGCATGGCGCATCCCTCAGGGATTGATCAACATCGACGATAGACTTATCTTTTATACATAACTCCACGGCTCACTTTGTTAATGCAAGAAATTTAGTTTAAGCATTTTGACGTTCTACAATATATTACATGTCAAAGAAGACAGACATTACACATCGTCAAGCCAGAGTCCAATCCACAAACGAACATTACCACCTCTTTAACGGCCGCAATAGTCGACTTAAGTAGTAGCGCTGAGCAAAGCGCAACATGTGGAGATGAGCTATCCAAGTATGTAGACAAGTGTTTGATATTTAGAAACAAATTATATTCGCTAATGAAAAGCGCTGGAAACAGAAATACACCAAGAAGCGACTATAATGGCCACAAAATAGCCAAAATATTATGACCAAGAACACCCATGTCAATAGGTAGAGCTAGTCGTACGACAACCCTGCACGACTATCTTGGATCTTGAACTACTTAACACTCAAAGAAAAATGATGCTTGCGAAACCTGAGCAGCAAAAATCCAGTACCTTTCGTCTTTCACGTCAAACGGTAGAATAAAAAGAGACTACCAAACGTTATAATGGGAACAAGACATCAATACTGGACTAAAAGAACTCTGCGATAGTCTGCAAGAAAGGATTAAAGTATACTATTGGCAACCAAGGTAAAGGAGATGGGACGTTGAAAACAGAAAAGAGATTCCATATTCCTCAGGGTAGAACGCAATGAAAAATGAGCGGAACTGCGCAATAACTCTTGCCCTAATTTTGCTGTCACTAACGACTAATCTATTTTACTAACACGACGTCAAGTACGGAAATATTTCCAAACTTACTGAGCAAAGCTTGTTCAACTATCTGTTCTATACTGACGTCATTACTTCCGCGGCAGTTCCTCGCCTTCTTGAAAGGAGGTGGCTTCATTGGCATCGTTTGATATTCCTGAAATTTGATTCTTTAATTCAAAAGTTATTTCTTCTGCGGTAGCGAAGATTTCCAGACTCTTGTGGAGATCTAAATCGGCATAAGCCTTAACAAAGGAAATTCTAGTATAACAAAAACTGCTATCGAAATCTCAAATTCTATGAGACTAATTCTTTCCTAACTTTTCTCTTGAACCTTTTAATGAAAGTTCTATGAATACATTACATGACAATAAGAAAGGATAAAACTCTAGGCGTCAATCAATCTCTGGGACATGCGCCATGCATTCGACTTTATCGAGCATTGTTAAAGGTGAATGAATGCATATATGGCTTTTACAATGACTAGCGGTGGCCTGCCGATGTATCGAGCCAGTGCTGCTATCGTCCCAAACAAGTCTGGTACCAATTTGCTGATACCGGAGGAATTGAAGGCTTTGTGAGCCTTCGGCGCGGAGATCGATTCCACATGTGTATTGCAGGGCACCTCCGACCACTGCACCACACGCTCCCCTTGACAATTATGAGTAGTAATTCACGTAGTACCACAGATTTCATCATTGTATAGATACAAAATCTTGTACGATGCAAAAGATTTTCCACCATACGACTAGCTTTTGGTAGCAGGACGGTGATAGATCTTGGTTTTGGTCTACATTTGGCTGGGTTTCCTGATGGTAACGCCGGAGTCCTTCTCAGTTCGGGAAACCGTGCCAGAGGTATGAATATCCCTGCTGTATATCGCAGCCCAACACCCTGGAACACCTCCCAACCACGATGAGGCGGCAAACCGTTGGGAGGCTGCTTTGTAAAGCAAAGCAAAGCATGAGCACTGCTTTTCTCTTTGTTTTAATAGATCCCAGAACCACCTTAAGGCTTGTTATTTGGCATGGAAAGACAGATGATGTCAACATGTCCACGGTGATCTCCGAAAAAAAGTATGCAACTTAGTAATCACGAATATGTAGTTCTGCATTCTCATTTTCTTCAAAAAAATAATTTCTAGAAAATTCTTTCACTTGTCCCCGACCTAAGCACTCATGAGTTCACACCGAATGCGCTAAACTCGATAATAAACATAATGATAGCTTCTATAATGCATTATAGGTGCCCTGCAATACGCACTGGATCGATGGTTAGTTCGATTCCACGCTCCGAGCTAACCTAACGTTCCATCCCTCCTGGGTTAGCCGATTGGAAGCAGATATGTATGGGAGGAGAGCAACATTAACTTGGCACATCGGTTAGCTACCTCTATTGTATAGAGCCGGATTTTCCTTATATCACCTCTTTTTTATATTCTTTTATATGACCTGTCTTCACGTATACTGTGTGGATCCCAGCACTTCTCACAATCGTCTCGCTTCCTCGCATCCAACGTTCGCAATGCTTCTTGAACATTGTGCGCATTATTTCGGCTGCTACTTGAGGATTTTTCCCCTTTACCTGGGTCCTAGAATTCAGGTCGAGTCGATTTTCTGTCCTTAGATAGGTTGGGCTAGAGCATTCCCAATTGTTTGCAGAAAGTGATTTTTCCCGTACAAGTCCAGTACCAATTATATGACCCCAGAGGAGTGGAAGGCTTGGTGGGCCATGGGCACAGGGATCAATTCCACATATGTGTCGCAGTGGCGCCTCCAACCAATGCGCCACACGCGCCCTTTTCTCATCAACATCAAATCTAATTCGGATTACCCTAGACTCCCTAAGTACTTTAAAGCTCAACGTGTCTATATACGGCTGTCTTATTTAGAAAAAAAAACACGAATAAAGAAACAAACAACGATATTTAGCCAAACAAGGCAGGCCGCCCTTGACATTTGTGCGTCTTCTTATGTGTATGTCCGTAACCAACATTTAGCTTACGACTATCCTCAATTACGATAGTCGATTAGGGCCATCATCAGTTAGCCTGTTGTTAGGCAATGTCGTCGTGAAACACCGTGGTACGATGAGTTGAAGAATCCTTCCATTATTCACGTAGCTTTTGTGTAAAACCTAACAATATTTTGAATAATAGCTGTGTAGTATTTGGTTACCGGTACTTTCTTAGGAGGGTTCCAGATATCTTGATCCTGCTTCTTCCAGATACTTATTATGGGCACATCATCACGTCAGTCCAGGAAACGCCGTGGAGATGATGACGACTCTGACGACGCACGTCGAACCAGAGATAGGTATCGTTCGGATTCTCGGTCAAGATCGCGATCACCATCACCAAGACAGAAGAGGTGAGAGTCAAGTTACTGGTAAACTAGTTAGTTACTTACTTTAGTTGCTTGCCAGTAAATAAAACACTTTACTGAGTTTCATTACCCTTGACGTTATGTCTGTTGGTGTCTTTTCATATCGAGCTTATTAGCGAGCTTCTGCAAGTATTCGTGTTCCTAAGTTTTTAGGTCTCGTCGACGTGAAAGGGAAAAGCAGTCATCTCCATCACCAAAGGAAGATTAGTACGTCTTAACCATGATAGTTCTCCATCTGTTTTCTACGTACTTTTTCTTTTCAGCGCAGAGTCGCTTTCTATTGAAGAAACGAACAAGCTTCGCGCAAAGCTAGGTTTGGCCCCACTCGAGATCGACAGTGCTCCCAAGGTCTCCTTTCAGTATTTTGCTTAATATGACGTTTTTAGAATATAACTTTAGACGAAAGAGGCTGAAGATGGTACGACTGTTCATGTTGAAGATGGCTTCGAATTTCGACATAAGAAACCCGAAAATTGGGGTGACAAGAAGAAAGAATCAGAACTGAAAGAGAAGTTGGAGGTGGGCTCATATAGATTCGAGGGTAATCTTTGTCCTTCATGCTTACCATTTTGTAGAGAGTTACTTAAGTAGTTTTGATTTTCATCGAATGGTATGTTTTAAACCAGCAGCTGGGAATTTTTAAACTTTTTCGGTTGTGCTTTTACAGAGACCGGCTCGTTGAGCAAGAGTTCCATGTGAAGCTCTGCTGACTAGTTCACAGAAATTTGTGGGAATAGTTTAACTTTTTATTTGCTACCTACTACAATTTTTCACGACAGATTATTATGTGGAATAGAGCCACAATGATACTGAGATATTCGCAAAATTCCGAACCGCGCGTGCATGCGGTGGGGATCGAGCCCGCTATTACCTTTTCCGGAGGCTAAGGCGTTCACGACTACACCGTGCGGGTCGTTTGTTGGCCTGTCTGTCAGCTAGTTTCCTATCTGCCAATGTCTATCTATGTATCTACGTATGACGATAGTATTGTTGATAGTATTAGTGACTTGATACATCACCGTAGGCCACCGCCAATCGTTGCATAGGCCAGATATGCGTTCAGTCACCTCTAACGATATTTATGAAGTCGAATTCATGGTGCATCTCTCAGGGATTGATCGACTACAAGAGTTTTACCCTTTTTATCCTTCAACTCGCCCAAAAGCCAGTGGTCGAACTCTCGATGGTAACTAGAAGACATCGGAGTCACTTCTAAAAATTAAACTGCACGACTATTCCATCATGGTTTGAACTGTGACAGTGCCCCTTCTCCGCGGTAAAACCTAAGAGTGCACCTGCATTTTTGGCAAAAGTAATGAAGGTAATAGGCCTCGCGTCAGGAGTATGATGTTCGTCATGTCATTCGAGTTAGTGGAATGCAATAGGCAAGGAAATAAACATGAATTTCGAGCCCATTGTCAACTACTTAGGCACTAGGTTATCATATAATTGGCATATCTTGTTTTTTCTTCTTTTTCTCCTGCGCTCTTTTTCTTTCATTCCAGCCATATTACAGTACTAGTGAAGTGTTATTATTAGCATCTCTAGTAGATTCCTTCGCTTTATCTTATCTTTCTCTCTTCTTATCTTTCCTGTTTTTCTCATCCCCTCACATGTTTAGATCGCGAAGAAGAAGCGCCAAATCTATGAGCGGGTGTTAACCACGAAAAGCATAGTTGATTCCGATGACGATGAAGATGCTGCTGACTGGGTAGCAAAGATGAGAAAGCAAGAAGAAGAGAAAAGGCTAGCTGAAGAACGGGTAAAATCTATAGCTTCTGCAGTTTTTTTTTACTAAAATAATTACTTTTGTTCCAGGCGAAAACTCTTGATGCCATGGACGAGGAGTTTGGGATAAATAGTATAATTGCGGATGAAAAAGCAAAACAGGCTAAGAAAAAGGCTAGAAGGGAAGTAAGTGTTTGCATTACTAGCTAGAAGGTAGCAGTATTGCTGTACTTTTATTCGTGACCACCAAATTTTATTCACCAGAAACCAATGAGTTCGGATACTGGAGGGTTAGTTGTTGGCCATTCTAAGGAAGCTTTTCTTGACTCTTCCAACAAAATCCTCGTTTTAGAGGATAAAGGTTTGCTTTTAGCGATGTGTTGTAGTATTTATAGCTCATTGTTTGTCGTTTTCATCAATGTTGTTAAGACGTACTTGACGTGGGAGACGAAGTTCTTATTAATCCGAACTTGGTTGATAATGAGAAGTATGCGAGAAACGTGGAACTGAAAAAGCGTAGGGAATTACAGAAAGGATTCGATGATGTGGACGAATTTGGTGTGGTAGGATCTTTTCTTGTATCTCTATATGCCGTGGTTACATTGATTCTCTATAAATTTTTATTATTTTGGTTCAGTATTTCTCACTTTAATCAAATCTTTAGTCCCCCATGCCATGAAAAGATTTCTTTTACAAAGATCTATATGTTGATATTGTTTAAGCAAAAAAGCTATGGTGTTCTGAACAAGTACGACGAAGAGCTCGAAGGTGTACGGAGAGAGAAATTCCGACTTGACGATAAAGGAGGATACGATCTTGAGAAGGACGAGAGGTGCATTTGTTTTGTAAAGAAGCTATGTATTTACGCATGTAATGCTTTGTAATTTCACAGAGATGAAAGAATGCGCCGTGAATTAGAATTGGCTGGTAAGACACTTGTCAACTTGGAGATGCAGAAATATCAAGTAGGAAGCGAATTCTACACGAAGGTGAGACAACCGTGGATAAATTTTGATCTCTGAACTTTAACTGTTATTTCGACTATTATATGGGCTATTACTATGTTTCGTCGTTAAGCGTCTAGTTGTAGTTCAGCGAATTTTAAAGGCTAACGTAGTTATTGCAACTCAGTTTTAATCTCATACTTCCATTCTTCATGTTACCGCATTAGGTGCGTGTAGCACAGTGGTCGCAGGTGCTCTGCAATACACATGGGATCTATCACCTTGCTCCAGACTCACCAAGACTTCCATCTGTCCAAATTGGTACCGGACTTGTCTGGAAGTATAGCAACACTGGCTCGATACATCGGCAGGCCACCGCGAGTCATTGTGAAGGCCAGATATGCATTCAGTCACCTCCTACGGTACTTAATGAAGTCGAGTGCATGGCGCATTTCTCAGGGATTGATCAACGCCAAGAGCTTTTTAGCTTTATTTCCATTCTTCATGTTACCACATAGAAGTCATTCGATATTTGAGCACGGCATACACACGCCCTTATACAACATGTATTAAAATTGGAAAATTATACATAAGAATGACTTAACTCATTTACAGATGATATCATCATCTGTAAATGGATGAGCTTTTAATTAAAGCATTTCCCACTCAGCATCGTGAGCTTATTTTGTTTAGGAGGAAATGACTGCATTTCGTAAAGTTAAGAAAGGTACAAAGGAGAAGTCTACACGAAAAAGGAAAATTCTGAAAGCAGAAGATTTGGTGCCGGACAAACCATCTAGCGGACGTGATCTAGGCTCTAGGTATTTTCATAGGTTTATGCATGTGTAGGTACATATTTCCACTCGATTGTCGTCTCTTTTTTATTTCACCATTAAATGTTTATTGCATCATCAGTGGAACATTTGAAAAATGTTAGTACATAGAATTTTCATAGGAGAACAGATAGAAGAGGTGAGATCAAAATGGAGGACGAGCAAGAAAGTGACGTTCGTTTGACAGAAGACGACACTGAGAGTGTAGATGTAATGACTCTAATTACCTGATATGTCAATTTTTTGGAATTTTTACATATGTTTCAGAAAAATGACATCGGCGAAGAGGCAAGTGAACCGTCAGGGCCATGGAAGCGTGCTACAAAGAATGCGGTTAACATTGATTTATTGAAATCTCTTATAAATCAGAGCAACGATAGTGGTGTTGAAGATAGTGATGGTGAGTCGTGCTATTTATCGAAAGTTTTCGTATTAGGCATCGCGATATTCCTTCCGTCTAATCTGCAATCCAAGATTAATGTCGATGACCTGAGATCCTTTACCAGACGTTATACATCAAGGCAACAGTTCAGTACGATGCTACTACTTCATTGTTCAATGTTCACTAGGATATTGAGTATGGGACGTACAAATTTCGTTGCATATCCGTGGTCCTTATTGTATGAAAGCGTAAACAATTTGTAGCTTAATGCCGATTTGCTTTTCCCAGATAAATCCTATTGACGGATAATTACTAATGGGAGTGTTAGGTATAAAACTAGCTGAGAAACAGGCAAAACGAAGGACCATCATGATGTGGTGATGAACGCGTTAGCTCTTGGAAAGGATAATAGCGCGTTCGTTCTCCACTGCGGAAATCTGCAGCCCATTTTTGCAAATATCTCAACATCATCATGGTTGTAACTGTGGCGTGTCCGATAAATATTTTTATATGTTGTGTTGTAGAAGAATATGGCGTTGTGCAGGATATCGGTAATGTCGTAATTGATGATGATGCGGAAGATGAGTTGTTTAATGTCCTTCACAAAACTCGTCGTCTTAGGCAGGTCGTCGTTAAGAGGGAGGATGATGATATTGCACAAAAGGTTTGTGTATCCATTCTATCAGTGTATTTGAAACTATAATTTGTCCCAGAAGTGTAAATTTTTTGCCTCGTTTGACGTCTGTTTTTGTTTCCTTATCTTTTTTCGTAGATAATTTATATATGGATTTTGCCTATACAGTTATTTTTTTTATCATATTCAATGAAACTGACAACCTTACGTCCACCAGGTCCATGAAATGGTTTCATCACATCAAGTCAAGATGGAAGTTGACGACTTTAGCGATGCGTACCAGTCCGTTACGAAGGATGGGGCCGTGACCTTAGATTCCACAATGGAATACTGCAGGAATATAGGTTGTTCTATAGTTTAGGTTCTATTCAGTTTAGTAAGACGTAAATTATCCGTTTATTTTTTAAATTTCCACTGCAGGTGAAATTCCAACATACGGATTGGCTGGTAATCGAACAGATGCCATTGATGTTTCTGACATGAAAGGTGAAGTCGATGAAGGAGATGAAAACGCAATTAGGTTAGTTAATTTCGGTACTTCGTTAGATCTCATTGTTTTGTAATGTCATCTATTAGTTATGTTCTAATTTTAGAAAACTATGCTTAATTTACCAGGTTGAGATGGAAACATAATTTTAGGAAATGGAAACAGTCACAAGTAGAAAGGGAGCAACGACGTAAGGAACGTCAAAGAACTAAAGATAGTAAGGGTAAATGGCTTGATAAGCCTAGTAGTAGCGGTGTTCTGGATAGCGACGATGAGAGAGAACTACAAGAAGCCAAAAGAAATGTAGGTTACGCTTGTCACATTTTACTTGTGTTTGTCAAGTTCAAATTCTTAGGCAGATTACTCGGACGATGATGACGATGACAGCTTGTGCGCTGCTAACAGTAAGAAAGAGTATGAAAATGTGCTTGGAAAGGAAGCGGATGTCAGCAAAGGAGTTGGTGCAATGCTGAAACTTGCAGCACAAAAGGTTTCATCTTTTATAGAACTTTAGTTCACTAGAGATTTATTTGTATCGTATTTAGTTGCACCATTTTTTATTCATTAATTATTGAGTAGCACTCGAGAAGACACTTATAGTTTCCATTTGTTCCTGTAAACTATCGGCACCACCGAGCGTACTCCGCGTCCTGGATCGGTAGATCGCTCCTCTGTTTAATAACTTGAGAGACCAACTTTCTATAAACCTCGGCATAGATAGTTGATATATTTCTATTTATGTGATCTTGTAAACTGATCTTCTTAAGCTGACGCGAGGTTGGTACAGGTTTGTACCAACCTCGTGTCAGCTTAAGAAGATCACTTTATACGATCACATAAATAAAAATATAGCTCCTCTATTTCTTTAAACGAAAGCACAATAAACATAATATTACATGTGCTTGGGTAATTCCGGCGCAGGTACTGCTAAGCTTTCTCTCAAACTCAGTGTCGTTATTATATTGCTCGCTTGGTCAGTCAACTTGGAACACATGACATTACCTCACGACTGACTTGCTGAAGATTCTTCAGATGGTTGGATTCATTGAAATCAAATTTTATTAGTGTATGAAGTATTTCTACCCTGAGTGCATACTAATTCTACGATTACAACTGAGTGACTAATTGACAACTTTTGTTATTGTGTTGTGTGACGATGTTATAGGGTTATCTGAATGACAATGAAGTGAAAAAGAAAACTGGGCAGAATCTGGATCATCTTCGGAATCAATCAAAGACCCAGGTGGAACAAGGGAAATAGTGAGTGGTTGAATCAGTGACTATTTTAAAAGCAAAGTACAAGTGGTAATGTTTAAGCGATATCGAGGACAAGTACGCGAAAAAATTGGACCGCTTAGGCACTACTGGGCGTGGTCCCATCATGCCATTCACAGAAAAGAAGGACTATCATCCAGAGGTGAAAACTTTTGGTTTTTCTCCTTACTGTCATTTACATTGACTTTAGTGCTTAACGATTTGAGTGTGCATTTATTTTTTAGGTGAATATCCAATACGTTGATGAGAAAGGCCGTATTATGGATCAGAAGGATGCCTACCGTGAACTGTCCTATAAGTCAGACACTGGTCCCCGTTTTCATTTACTAGCAGGGTGTTTGCTTCCTTTTTTTACTTTGATTCAGATTTCATGGTCGTAATCCTGGAAAGAAACAAACAGAGAAGCGGATTTCTAGACGGGACAAGAAAGAGATGTTGAAACAGGTTTTAATCGCTTAACTTGTACTGCGATGTAGCAATTCCTAGTTTCAAACTATTTTTTTTGGATTTCATATTGTTCAACTAATGTCGCTGTTTTTTTAAAGATGAACAGTTCCGACACTCCTCTCGGTACGCTGTCTAAACAGTTAAGAAAACAGGAACAATTACAAACACCGTATCTCGTTCTCAGTGGATCTGGACGAAGTGATCAGTACGTTTAGTTCCCTTTAGCGATGGTAGTAGATGGAAGTAGAGGCCTTCTGAAAAACTATCCATTCATTAGCTTAACTAGCTGAGTGGCATGCGAAACGAAGGACCCGTATGATGTGGTGGTGGACGCGTTAGCACCCTTAAAGGGTAATAGTGCGTTCGATCTCCACCACAGACACCCACGGTCGGGAGCGTTGCAAATATTTCAGTGTCATTTTGGTTGTGTTCATTAATAATATAAAAGTGTAGAATAGATAAGTGTACAATGTCATCCAAAAGCAACATTTTAATTCTTTATACTAGTTTCTTTCAGCACTTCACTGAAGAAGGAATGACGCTCCAGATGTGTCCAAGCTGACTTGTGCAACTGTGTCATTCTACATTTGTAGCCTAGTTTTAAACCCCATGTATACTGCCGTTATAACTAAGTTGTTTTCACGTACGGTTGTTTTCTTGGATTTCTGACCGCATCAGTTTCGTTCTCTCTGTATATTTTGCACTGAAATTGAATTGAATGAAAGTAAGAGATTAACATTGAACTCAATGAACATTGTCATTTCAACTGCAGCCTCAGCTGGGTTCAATGCCGATGTGTGCTCCTCACATCAATCATGTTGACGGGTGATTGCTGATGGCACTGATCGATAGGCCGTCTATGTGTGCTAACTAAGAAACAGGCTAAATGAAGGACCCACATGGTGTGGTACTGACGGCGCTATCCTCGGAGTGGTAATAGAACGTTCGTTCACTACCGCAGACACACCAGATATATAGATGATTGTTTTGTGATCTTCTCTACTCAGGAAGAGCTGGACAATTGCTTTCAATTATTGAATGAGCAGTCTGAGTATATTATGTTCACTTTGGAGAAACCGAAAGCGACCTGGCTTCCATTTTTTAACGTTCAAATCAACTTATCAAGTAGCGGCTATATGACAAAGCGGTACCGAAAACCAAGTAACGAGACATCCTCGTTCACCTCCTCTCCTTTCACCCTTCACACACAAAGAGGGGGCTTGTGAGAAACATGTTTCGAACAGCCACCTCTGTGTGCGCGAAGCGGAGACTAAAGGAGGAATCGCGAGACATGGCTGGGCAAGTAGCTATCTCCAATGGCTACGAAATACTTACCGCACAAGATAAGTTTAGAGGGAGGGTGATTCGCCAAAACGAAGGGTTTGGACGAAACAAAATCCCGTTTATCTTGCCCTTCATTAGCGATGAAAGAAGTGTAAAGATTAAGCGATGCTTAAGAAGGGCAGATCTAGAGGAATCTGAAATACCACCGGCTACTCTACGTCGTCAGTTAGTTCGTAACCGCCTGTACGACCGTCTATGTGAAACACAGAATTGCGTAATTTGTCCTTACGGCAGGGGCGGTGATTACATGAGTTCAGGTATGATATACCTGATCTCTTGTAATGATTGCGTAGACGAATATATTGGCGAAACGGGTAGATTCTTCGTATTTTTGTTGAGCAAACGCGAGGTGTTATTATTCTTTATTCATGAATGAGCTGACGTTTCGGCGGATTTCGCCTTCCTCAGAGCCGCTTTCTATGAGGTCTCCACTAAGTATGTCTTATGTTAATAGAAAGTCGGTCGTGGGAAACGGGTAGACTTTTGTGTATGCGTATCAAAGAACATCTAGATGGCAAACGAAAAGCAAGACAAAATACCCCACTTGGCACACATAGGATAGCGGAGACGATTTTGAAGTGAAAGTCGCTACACCCGCAGGGACTCTAAAACACTGGGGCGAAAACTTCTTGAGACTTTTTGGATAAATGCCAAAAACCACACAATGAATAGCAAGGATGAATGCCCAGAGGTCATATGCGACCTGACCCCATATGTTCGCATCAATTTCTGATGTGGGATGGTGCAGCCATCAACCGTATGCGACTATAATCAACACTTCTAATGGAGCTGTTGATCGTGTAATTGCCATAGAGTTCTTCGTCTTTTTGTTAGTGTTATTGAATCGTTTGGCCTAATAAATTGAATATCACTATACCCTTCCAGGCCCTGAAGAAGGCGATACTGCCGAACCGTCAGCTACTGTTGTATTGAATTGTGTTTTTCTAGGGATGTATGCTGTATAACAAACTTGCGATTACTGAACAAGTAGGCTTATAATTTGGTGAAGAGGCGATACACGATACAACTGGCTTGAGCATTACAGTGTACATGTATACTTGTATGGATGTCTTGGATACTTGGATAGCCCGTCCTCACTGGTTTTGCTGGCCCTTGCTTAATTCCTACTTTTTCGGAGTTTTGCTGGTTTGGATGTCACCATATAGATAGGCAGACGCACATTTTAGGATGCTATTTGAAGCGGAACTCTAAACAGTGATTCGAGGGCATCTAAAGAGACTGGGCAGACGTTAACATCGAATGTCCATGGGAAAGTCGAGAACTGGATTGTACTTGAATTGAACGAACGAGTTTACGGTTTGTTAGATGTGCTCTATGCTTCTCATAAGCAACAAGGATTATTCGTTTCTTCATCATGTGATGGCGTACAGCTAGAAATGGATCGTGTGCAATAAATGGCTAAAGTAACTATTGAGTAGAAACGAAGCACCGAAACAGCTTGCTAAAGCCAGTTTCGTGTAGTACGGGATGTGGTTGTTCTGCTGACAGATGAAACTACCTCCCATAATTTCTCGAATCCTCAGAGAATCATTGCAGCGTAGAATTATCGAGAAATCCATAAACCACATTAAGAAGTGCAGTATCTGATTATTAAATTGCTCAAACAAAGTGAGATTGTCCCATCAGAAATCCAGCCCAGACCTCTTGCCGTCCTTCTACACGTAGTTGTCGAGGAAGCCTTCTATGACCAATGAGTGTTGAGAACGCATCGAGAAAATTCGCGAATTTCCAAGCAATCCAATGGGTGCCGTGACTATTGCGTAAATTTGTATCACATTGGCAAAAATACGTGAATAGCAGCACTTCCTATGGCAGTTGATAAAGGAAGAACACGCGTTGTAAGGTTATGTTATTTATTTGCTTGGATACTTGGATGGCCCATCCTCACTAGTTGTGCGGGCCTCAGCTTTTTAGAAATTTTGCTAGTTTAGCTAATGTGGTTTCCTGATGTTCCGAGGTTAGCCTAGCCAAAGTCTTCCTTAGGTTATCACTCACCAACCCAGGCAGTGGCCGCCATTGTGAATCAGAGAGAGATTTACCACCATGCGACTACTTTGATACCAGGACAGTGCTGGATCCTGGTATTGGTTTACTCTTAGCAGGATTTCCGGATAGTTACAGTTACATGGGATGGTCATGTTATTTTATCATAGACATGGTTTGATCTCACCAATGGAAGCACAGTCTGTAATTCAAATCGCGTTTCCCACGTACACTCTGGCTTTATTCCGGTAGGGGCACGAGGAAATTCAGCCAGGAAGCGTTTTCCTGATGCGCCAATTTTATCAATAGCGAGATACTTGGAAAATATCACGGAATCTCATCGACGATCCATCGTGAATTGAGTTGGGTACGGTCGAGCTGTATCCAACACCATGAACGAATCCATAAGGCTCCTTATTGTGAAACTATTACGTACATTGTAAACGTCGAAGATTTCCCATCTCGCCGAGAGGTAAACTGTTGTGATCTCAGTGCACTAAGATGTGTGCTGACGTGAATTTCAACTGTAACCACAATTTTTTATAATCTCGTTGAGCAAACACGAGGTGAGAAGAAGGTGAGAGAAAGTGAACCTTCCTCGGAGCCTGGAAAGCTCAAGTCGACTACCTAGGCAAACAATTCCATAACCAAACGTAGAATTTGCTCAAAAAGAATGGTGACCAATAAACATCATCTAATAGAAAGCAATATTCTCTATAGTGTGGCTCTATATGCCTCCTGATAGTGGCAAGTGTCCTATATTGACATCCTATCCTAACAGCCAGGTTTGATTACCCAGGTTTCAGGTGTCCTACCCATCGACTAACACAGAAGTCACGCGTGGCGACTACAACGACTTGATACCAATATGGAGTTGTAAGCTCACCGCCATAACAGGCGGTCGTGCGAATGTAACCACAATTTCCGAAATACACGATATAACAAGACAGCACTCGGATTTATTTCGTTGCTTTTACTCGGGCACAATTTTTTGACAACAACCGCAACTATAGCAGCCTGATGTCAGCTCAACAAATGATTTAGTGGGAACATGTAAATAAATATGCTGATCGTTTATTCCGAACTCTATAAAAAGTTGGTCTTCTAAGTTATTCGTGGAGCAGCTACTCTATTTGGATCGTCCGTACAACGTCCAGTGTTTGGACGTCGTCGGGTAGGAGAAGGTGCAGTGTTTATACGACGGGTTCCTCTCTTATAAAACCGACTAAACTTTCTTCTGACTTTGTAATATCCTCTAAGCGATCTAAACAGACTACAAATAAGGAATTGGCAATTAGAAGAAAGTATGAAAACCATGAAACGTTGGAAAGGTAATAAAATTCATGAAAAACTTAATACAGATCGTTTCCCTTACAGAGTCGTTCTTGTCCAGAGAGCCACAATTTCGCGCGTTGTATGGAAACAGAGATGAGTCTTCGGTGTTCGCCATTACTTACTTGATACTTGATACTTGAATGGCCCGTCCTCACTGGTTGAGCGGGCTCCAGCATGATTTCCATTTTCTAGGAGATTTGCTGGATAAGCGATTGCGGTTTCCTGGAATCCCGAGGTCAGCCTGGCCAAAGTCTGCCCCAGGTCTTCACCACCACAGGCAGTCGCAGCCCTTGTGGATTAGAGGGAGATTTGCTGCCATGCGACTAATTTGATGCCAGTACGGTGGTGGACGCTGTTATTGGTTTACTCTTAGCTAGGCTTCCTGATGGAAACGGCAGACTCCTCAGCTTGGAAGAACCTGCCAGGCGGATGAAACCTCCGCTGTACATCGCAGTCTGACACACAGGAACACCTCCCAGCCATGATGATGCGGTAAACCGTTGGGTGTGCCATTACTACTGCAGAAGCAAAAATCAAGAAGACGACAAACAAAGAAAAATCAGCGGAAATTTCACGTTTTTGTTCAGTCCGAAAAAACAATCACTTTTTTGTTCCCTTTCAAATGGGCATCTATTCCTCTTGGATAATACGGGCAGTTTTTACTCTGTATACTACCACCAAGTACGTAATGTTTTTGTAAAGTTATCTAAATTACACTAAGTTATCTTCCTAGGCTTTGAAGAAAGCGCTACTGGCTAAACGTCAGCTTTAGCCAAATAAGGAATACAGTAAGAAGACCTGATTGGCCAAGAAGAATATGGGCAATGCTCGGTTGTGCGAATTAAAGGAAAGTTTCCCAGACCATTTGGGAAACATGTAAATAAAACAATAAAGCGCTAATGTGCTTTATCCTACGATAGTAACACTGATTAGACTGGTGACAATCCTCCTAACGGCTTACCGCCTCATCGTCACTTGGAGGTGCTCCTAGCTGTCGGGCTGCGATGTACAACGTGGGGATTCATCCCCCTAGCACGGTTTCCCAATCTGAGGAGTCCGGCATTTCCATCAGCAAGTCCAGCTAAGAATAAACCAGTAGCAGGATCCATCACTATCTTGGCATTAAAGTCGTATGATGGTAATGTCGTATGATGGAGGTAAATCTCCCTCTGATTCACGAGGGCTGCGAATACCTGTCGTGGTCGACCTGTGGCAGAGTTTGGCCAGGCTGTCCTCGGGACTCCAGGGCACCACAATGGCTTAACCAGCAAATCTCCGAAAAACGGAGATTATGTTGGGTCCCGCACAACCAGTGAGGACGAGTCATTCAGGTATCAAGGAAGTCAGATGCACTACCATGTACTCTCTTGCAAGCTACGATAGACGAACTGCTCTTAATCGTAACGGGATGTGATGTGCTTCAATTAGAAAACTCTGAAATGTTAGCTTGTCCCAGTGTATTCGCGTTGACTGCCGCAGGTCAACATCAGTCATCACTAGGATGCTTAACAAGCTAGTTGCTTTACCTAGGCAGTTTAACCTGACTTTTATTTGTGGTACACACCACAATGCTTCTAAATTGTAAGCAATTTCTGCGTACTACTCATTTCCTAATCTTTCATGGTATGTTTTCATATTTCATGGAGCACTATTTACCGCATATGTTTTTTTATACGTTACCCATCTCCACATCTATTGTACGGATTCCAGGAACTCTCACGTTCCATCGTTTCCTTGCACCCATCATCTACGAATGTCTTCCATTTTTTGTTTTGGACTTCTGGTCTATTCTTCCTGGAGTCCTGAGCAGAGAGTTATTTCTTTCCGGACAAGTCCGATAACAAATTCATGATCCCAGAGAAAAGTGAAGCTTGGTGAGCCCGCAGCGTGATCGTACCAATCCCACGTTTGTGATGATCGCCGTCACTACCACTCTGCCATCCGTCCAAACCCTCCGCCTCCTTTATATTATTGATTTCGTAAAGTCTTGTCCCCTCTGTCTGCTGAAATACATCAGCCAACATGGCTCCTTCTCCAGCGGCGTAGTTTATTGTCCAAAATTGTATGGAAAGTCACTTGGTTCATGCTACTAGAAATGACAGACAGACCACTCGTCATGAAATGACGTTTCTGTCCACACAAATTCTTTCGTTCGTTTGGTCACCAAGCATTCAATCACCACAAAAAGCAATCTAATTCTTGTGTGGACTCCGTTACCGCTTTGGAGTCCCCATCTCTCTCATCGACATGATAAACATTACTGTTTGTTTTTCCCTGGTCCTTCTCGGTTTTATAATGAGACCTAGAAACGATGATGGAACACTGCGGAAAGAAGGGTTACTAATTCCCAAGATCAGGAATCGAATGGATTTTCTCAGATCCCTAACATAAGGAAAGAAATTCCAGAATGGCGGACAGGCCAGCGCCTCACCTGACGTCGAATTTTGCGCACCGAAGAGGCGACTCTCACACATAGCTGCAGAAATCAGTGAAAAAAGAACCTAAACAGATATAGTAGCAATAGACTGAACCGTCGATTTCAATTTTATCCTACATAATTCAAGCACCACAAAAACATCTTGAAATAACAATCTGACGTATAAATAACTATTTACAAGAAGATGATAATACAGCACTCATCGAAATTGCGATATTGCAAACGTGATTCTTAAAGGAAAAAAGTTCGACACCACTGCAACCACACCCTAGGATGTTAGTGCAAAGTGGGACGTGCTCTTGTCGTGAAACTGAGACCACGTACTGGTTAGCAATGGTGTTATGACCACAATTTGTGAAATGGCTCGCTCCATAACAATGAACTTTATGGATAGTCGTACATTAAAAACATCCCTACCATGATAGGTATGAGCAACAAAAAGTGCACTTTAAATAAAGGCTACAAGATAGAATTCTGACGCACGTATTAGTCAATTTAGTGAAACTTTATTTTTTAAGCAATAAAATTCTGAGAAATTTCGAAACCAGCAATACATCAAAAGTGCATCCTAAACTCGCAGGATCTCAAGTCGATTCGCATAGCAAATTGATATCCAGTCAGGAAACGTGGTGGACCAATGAATTTGATTCACCTGGAAATTACTGTTAAACAAAGTGGTCAACAGTGGTTCTTTTCTTTGAAATTTCTCTAAGTAGATATTTCCCTTTTTGATCCATTTTACCCTGCCACGCTTAGCAGGCCTATCAAAAAATTCAATATTGTGAACTCTGGAAATAGAAATGGAAAAAACGCAATATATATATATATATATATATTTTTCTTCAAGAAATTGAAAAACGCTGACACTTCATGGTGGCTGATGCACGTTAGGCAAATAAAAAACGGATAATGCTCTAAGCGTTGATCAATCTGTGAGGAATGCGTTGTGCATTCGACTCTATTAAGCATCGTTAGAGGTGAGCGAATGTCCGTCTCGCCTTTACAATGACCGCGTTGGCGCGCTTGGTGAGCCTGTGGCACGGGAGTCGATCCCAAGTGTAGTGCAGAGCGCCTCCGACCACTGCACTATACGACGTACGTCCCCTCCACAACGTTGTGCACGTTAAGGAAATCCACAATATTTGTTCACATGACAGGTTATACCGCATCAATTG
Source organism: Angiostrongylus costaricensis (assembly GCA_900624975.1). Classification (NCBI taxonomy): domain Eukaryota; kingdom Metazoa; phylum Nematoda; class Chromadorea; order Rhabditida; family Metastrongylidae; genus Angiostrongylus; species Angiostrongylus costaricensis. The sequence continues at coordinate 40,601 of UYYA01004276.1, forward strand.
GAAGTAAAGTCAAAATTCGAAGTGCAATGGAAGTATGGGTGCGTGTAGTGTAGTGGTCACAGGTGCCCTGCAATACACATGGGATCGATCTCGGCTCTCAAGGCCTCACCTAGCCTTTCATCTTTCCGGAGTCAGCAAATCGGTACCGAATTTGTCTAGGAGCAGATAAGTAATGGCTCGATACATCAGTAGGCCACCGCCAGTTCTTGTAAAGACCAGATATTTATTCGATCATCTCCAACGATGTTTAATAGAATCGAATGCATGACGCATACTTCAGAGATTGATCACGAAAGGAACTTTTTCATTTCTTACTGGAAGTATAAATTCCCTGTTATTAATCCATATATGCGATACCGTTCCTCAGTTTTACAGTGGTCCACGTGGCACTACAGTTTCCTAATTTTACGGTTGCTTATAACTCTGGAACTTAGATATGCTTCTCTACATTTCTCTACAACATTTTTCAGAATTCCGCTTTAATATACTACTAACACATTGAGAACTACTTCTTAAACAAAATATTATGAAGAGGAATCTGATTGCAAGCAAAACTACCAGCCAATCTACAAAACATTTGTTGATAATCACACGAACACGATATGCATCCTATCCAAACTAAGTATGAACTTGAAAGGCTTCAATGGGTGGAAACATTTCTGTGAACGCACCTCGCCAGCTGCTTGATACGCTAAAATTGGATCGAGTATAGGCCTTGGTATTTCATGAACATCCCAAATTAATGCTTGCGCATCATCGGCTAAAATTTCATCGTGAAAATTGTCGACAGTTCCATTCACTGCTAACAAGACTACAAATATAGCACTCACCAGCTGTACAAATATGAGTACTTGAATGAGGTGCCCACGAGATTCCATTGACAGGAGCACGATGATTCGCTAACCGCGCAACTGGATGGCATGGAAGTCGCATATCAAGGATTATCACCTTAAAAATAATTCCTCACAAATAAGGAATAAGGGAAATAAATAATTAAACAGATTGGTGCGAGGAACAAGAACGAAACAAGAACAGAAGCATTAAAGACACTTTCAAAGCAGCTTTTGAAAATAATCCCAAAAAAAAAATGGCCAAAAAAGCTCTCGATTTGACGCTGCACATTGCTTACCTCGTTACTTTCACATGCAAATGTTGCAATGTAATTATGGTCATTACGATTCCACGCTAATCTAAGTAACGGTGTACGCTTTGGATCTTCATAAATAATAGTGGAATGCTCTAGGTGTCGAAGATCGAACAAACGAACACTTCCATCAGCTCCTAAACAAGCCCGGTAAAAGGATGGACGCTGCAGAAACGGTGAATTTTAAACCTAAGCATTGTTTTTTCACATGACTCAAAATCAAATATTGTGTAGATCTCAGCACTTCATTCATCTTCCATGTTTTCTAGCATCTATCATCTACAAATGTCATTCGATTTGCATATGGTTTCGGCTGCTCCCTAAAGATTTTGGCCATCTCGATGAATTTCGTCGAGTACTTGTCGAGTCGATTCTTCCTGGAATCGTGGGATACCGTGCTAAAGTATTCTCTTCACCAATAGAAGTCGTTAGCCATTATGGATCGGATGACCTCCCCATTAAATTTTCGTAAGCCTAGGTTGCCAACTCCACCAACTACTGAAAAGGTGGTCCACCTGTGATGCTGGGTGAAATCGGGCTAAGTGATTCAATGAAGTCCTAACAAATAAAGCAGTAATTAACTCCACATATTTTCTCTTACAAATGTAATCGAAAATACAAGAAAGCTATAACTTACCCACGCTTGCGAATACATCTCGATTACCCCTGCTAAATGAAATATCGAAAACTTCCTTGTCATGAGCAATTAGCTGAGTACGAACTGTTCCATCTACTTTTGACCTTGCTGTACCAATCGCTTGACCCGTCTGAAAAGGCATAGATGAACTAGAATCACTATAGTTTACAAAAATAAAAGTAAAACCTCAAGCTGCCACACAGTGCATGTTGTGTCGATGCTGCTAGTACCAATAAGATTGAGGTCTAATTCGTTCCAATCGAAAGAAGTCAACGGTGCACAATATTCTGCTGTACGGTTCGTATTAAGAAGAGTTTCTATCTTAGCGTTGTTGTCAACTCCCAGCTAAAATAAGGTCGTATAACGCATATGACTGCAATAAGTGGAATCCATGAAAGCTTCGTAATGAACAAATGAGTGCTTACCCTCCATAACCTCAAATAGTCACCACTAGTGGCTAACAAATCAGGGTACGTCCCTTTAGAATCAGGAATCCACATCAACCTTGTTGCTGGGTACGGATGGTCGAACGTGCTCCGCAAAACAAGTTCACCAACTCCTTCATCTAGTTGTACAATAGATACCTCAAACAATACAACCACAATGGAAGAAAAAGAAAACTGTTGATAAGTTAAAAACCATGAAACGTGCTTTATTGCTATACTCCTCTATAAAGCTGCTAACAGCAAGACGAAACCGTCGCTGTGGATCAGTAGCTGTACTCCAAGCGCTGGAGTACAAGCTATACGGTGCATCGTACCCGTAAATCTCCTAAAAGGCCCAATTAATTCAATGCCAACCACAAATTTCAACCCGAAGGAAAAACCTATACTGACCTTGCGTTTGTCGTCCTCTCGTACCGTTGAACCCAAGTTAACGTCCGGATTTGATGGCCCAGCTGCGTCCATAGGCTACGAAATTTAAAATAACAAAGATTAAGAAGTAAAAATGGAATTAGGAAGTAAACTACAGAGCTTACATCATAAATATCTGTCTGCATGAGTTGAGGAGTCGGTTGCTGAGGTGTTAAATATGTTCCCTGTTGAGGCTGCATTCCATAGCCACCTAGCATCATATTCACTGTTGACGAACCTGAGCGCATTTGGTGGAAATTATCTCAGAACTTACTAAGAGAAATGAAAACATCTTAAAAGAAATACGACATACCTTGCTCTACCATGGGCATACTGTTGTGATGATGCATCCCATAGCCATGAGCTTGCGAGTGATCCATTGTCAGCAGATTTGAAGACTACGATATAGGACTATAACCCATATGAAACTCAACCATACAACCTTTCCTAAAACAAATACCTGGAATTCCTTCGGAGCAATGAAACGCAGCACTCCACCGACACTTTGCATTTGAAGAACCTAGAGGACTGTCCTATCCATTTAACGTAAAAGATACACGCAAACCCACGAGAAATTGAAACCAGTATGCCTCAAACTAGAACATTTTCCAAAAGAACATTGACTCGAAAACATTGAAGCCAATCCAAAGAGATAAGTGGTGGCGACAGACGCACAGAAAAGAAGAATGAAAGGCGAAGCAAAAATGAAAATTTATTACGGATAGTGTAGCAAAGTAAAAATAATAACGAAGACATGAGATACATTATAAAAAATAAAGACAGCTTATAAATAAAATACGATGGAAATCACCGGGAAACACTCAAATGAGCGCATGTTGTGTGCAGTATATAAAAATATCCGTAAACAAAACAAAAAGAAAGTGATAGAAAAGTGAAAGGGTCTCTTAAGAAATACTGAGATCGAAGAGACCAAACGTAGGGCCCTTGAAAATACTCCTAAATGCGAAGTAATACCAACTATACTCGAAGAATCTCTAAAGACTTATTAAAACAAATACAAATCCAGTTATTGTGCGCTGGACCCCAGTGAACTTGGTTAACCTAAACAATGAATTGGTAGGCTCAAACAAACAAAGCAATTCGAGGGCATTCTCAGCAAGGATTAATCAGCAAAAATTGCCTAAACATAGCATAACCAAATCAAATTAATGATAAAACGTCCAGTCAGTAATCCACACTGAATAAGTAAACATAGCAAAAACAAACCTCTCCACCGGCAGAGTACGCCAAAATTGGATCTTCCACTGGTCGTGGCATGTTCTGGAGATCCCAAATCAAGGCTTGTGCATCATCACCTAATAACCAAAACAATAGTAAGTCACAGAACCTCATTCGCACATCAAACATCTTTCATTCATTTCAAGGCAAACATGTCAGTTTTTCGGGTGAGCTAACTTCTCATCAAATTATATCACCATTAACTCTTAGAAAATGCATCACATATTCCATAGGTCACAAATCCTAGCCGGAATTCAAAACTTACTCGCGGTACAAATATGATGCGCACTATGAGGCGCCCAGGCTAAGCCATTCACTGCTCCGTTATGATTCTTGAGTCTAGCAAGAGGACTGCATGGCATTCGTATGTCAATAATGATAACCTGTAGAAAAGATATAAAGAACAAAAAAGGAAAACATCGATTTTCAAATGCAAACCTCAGTTGAATCCTGAGCAAATGTAGCAAGATGATAATGTTCTTGCTTGTTCCATGCAACTCTCATCAAAGGCAATTTAAGCGGATCTTCATAAACAATAGTAGAATGTTCCAGATGGCGAAGATCGAACATACGAGCACTTCCATCAGCACCTAGAAATAGAAACTAGCACCTCATGGTCCCACTTAACAAAAAAATGAACTTCATGAGAGAGGGAGCAAGGGAGGAAGGGGAACACAACTGTACCAAAATCACAATGAAAAATGTTTCAGTTTCTGACGTAAAAAGCATCATTAAAAACTTGAGAAGCGAAAATGAAGAGAAGATTGCACAAAAAAAGAGTAGCAATAGCGTAAAATTTTCGTACTTTCACAAAAGAAAAACCAAAAAGTGAAGTTATGGAAAAAAGCAACTAGCTACAACGACGAATTGTTTTTAAATTTCGAACAACTTTTCTCTGGTTTCTCAGGTTTTTAATCTTGTTTGATGAAGAAGCGGGCGCGTAGCACAGTTGTCATGGGCGCCCTGCAATGCACATGGGATCGATCCCGATGCCTCAGGCTCAACAAGCGTTCCATCCCTTCGGAACCGGTAAATTGGTACCAGATTTGTCCAGCACGATAGCAGCACTGATTCGATGGATCGGTGGGCAATGGTGAGCCATTGTATAAGCCAGATATGCATGCAATGTGTTCTAACGATGCTTGGTGAAGTCGAATGCATGGCTCATCCCTAAGGGATCGATCAACGCCAAGTGCTCTTTCCTTATTTATTAATGGTGAACAAAGGATTGCCGTCAAAAAAATATTCACCAAGAAAATGTTTTAAAGAATGCTAACAATAATGAATGCATAACAGCCCATACCAACTGTGGCAAAATTATCCTTTCCGTTGAAGATCCGACTAAAAGCGATGTCATGCACAGGTTTATCATGAGCTATTAGTTGTGTTTTAACGCTGAATGCGATTGGACGAATTAACCCAACTGCTTGTTGTGCCTGGAAATTTCATTGCACAGTATATATGGTTGGTTGTGAACACCGAATTTAACGAAAAATAACGAAAGTTTACCTCAATGTCATAGATGGTACAGGTAGTGTCGATACTCGACGTACCAATTAACCTTGGTTCAACTTCATTCCAATCGAAATTCGTTAGCGGAGCAGTGAACTGAGATGACTTATTCTAAAATAAGATCTCAGAAAGAAATTACGAGGGTTGATTTAGTTAGCAGATTAACAACAAGTGGACCGTACACTACTTAGAACCGCCTCCTCAGTGACTAGATTATTCGGGTGAATTCTCCATAAGCGAAGGAAATCCGCACTTGTAGCTATTAGATCGGGATATCTATTTTCCTAAAAATAAAGAGTGATAATACTGAGTAATAAGGGAAGAAAAAGTGCAAAACGACGGAAAGAAACCAACTAGATCAGGTATAAATCCTATTTGATTTGGAGGAAATTCATGATTAAAGCTTCCTCTTTCCACTAACGATCCAAGTGTTTCGTCCAATTCAATAAGGGTCACCTGTAGAAAAAGAACGAAATTAAGGGCTTACTCATCAAATTAGAAGCACTTTTAAATGAACGATAGACACACTCACATTATTGCCTTGCTCTCGTTCTACAATACTACCAACGGCCAAACGAAATCTCCTGTCACTCTTATTCGCCCAAGCGGCGGCAAAAAGAGTCTTTGGTCCGGAATACCTTAGAAAAGCCAAGTAATTCAGAGATTTTAAGCAACTGCCACTAAAGATTGGATCACTTCATGTTTAATAAATTACGCATAAGAACTTTAAGGAGATACCTAAGTAAAAATTGACTACTCGAGAAACCAGATCATAAAAGAGAAATGTTTTAACGAAAAAATGAATGACCTTTAGGGTTCGGACGACTTCCTAAGACAGTAATAAATAAAACAACATCGACACTGCATGACTAGGAAACTATAGAACCTTTCCGCAGATTATTATAAAGACCACAATGATGCTGAGATATTTGCGAAACTCTGGACTCGAGGTGCCTGCGGTCGGGATCGAACCCGTTATTATTACCCTTTCTTGGGGCTAACGTTTTCACCGCCACCACACCAACCGGGTCCGTCGTTTTGGCCTACTCTTAGCAATGACTACAAAGAGCACTCACAACTGGATGAAATGCTCAAATAATGTTGTCACTTAAAGAGTTTTCAAGCCTAGAGCTATACTATCAAAAAAAGGAAAAAAAGGAAGAAAAAACAGAACTAGAGCGCAAAAAACCGTCATCGTTTAAAAACATGCAATCTGCCACCACCAAAGCACGAAAGTAATAGGGAACATAGAACAATGTTCTTATTCATAAAGCAAACATCATATAAAGAAGTTTCGAGGACGACGAAAACCTACCCCAGTTGGACTCTAAGGACAGAGCCAGAGTTTAACTTGAATTCAGAAACCTATTACCCGCAAGCCCTTGTAAACGATATAAAAAGCAATTTGAAATTAACGCTAAGGACACTGACAGAGCTTGCTTGAAATTAGAAACTAGATATCACCCGAAAGTCCTAGTAAGCGATATAAAAAACAACCTAGAATTAAGCCTTACCTATATATTTCACTTCGCCTGCTGTCTCTATGCTGAACAGAGTTTGTCTGCGATACAGGAGCAGTGTTGAGCGGTTGTGATGTTTGTCCCTGACTCACAACTGGCGCTTTAAGAGAGCAGTTTAGAATATTAAGGTATGAAAAACATTGAAAAAATCCATTCCAAATGAAAACAGAAGTATTAAGCAACAAAAAACTCACCTGATTGGCTCTGAGGCGTGGCCGGAGGTGGAGGTCCTGGGGTTTGACTGTTTTCTTTCGCAGTGGAAGTTGAAGGATCACGTGGTTGGCCATTGACAACAGCAACAGAAGACATCCTAATATTCGAAATTATATGGAATGTTACAGGAAAGTAAATACTAAGCGAAAACCCGAAACATGGAAAGAACTCAAAATTCACAACTTTAGCGACGTGCGCGGTTAAGAAAATGAAGCAAAAAGAAAAAAGAAGAGGGAAGTAAGAGGACTGAAATGCAAAAGTGTGGACTATAGTGCCTTTGTTAGTTGTAAAACTTTACAAGCAAACAAACAAGAAGATCGTATTGATTAAATCAACCAAAAGGAACCGCACGCTCGGGCATGATACCATATATCAACTATATAGAGCATAATCTCCAAACCTGCCGTCACTTAATTTCGGTAGTAACAGTCAATACGTCCTTGGATTGCTTAGAGCTCTGATGAAGACGAAGGCAACGAAACGTTAGCCAGATAAAACTTATAAAGGAACCTCGTGTAACCTTAACAATCCAAGAAGGCATAAGGAGTATAATTATGCCAAAAAGGATCAATGAACTGTTCTTTCCGTACTTAGAAAGAAAACCAGAGCTACTGGTTTTAATTATGAAAGCGATCGTCACTCAACCTCGGCAGTAATAATCAACACCCGCTTGGACTGGTAAGCTAACAAGAGGTTATTGTATAAGTTTTATTCGGCTAACTACTGTACTACTACTATAACAACCTTGTTTAGAAATAGCAGGAATACTAATTGGCTACTGTAGTAAGTCGAAATTGCAATCCTACGACCAATCAATATGCAAATGTGTAAAGTGAGACCGAGAATACGCGAATTCGCACACAATACACTTGAATTGACGCGTTTTCTGGGCTGCTTGGTATAACGTGCCTGCTCTTTAAGTTTGCTCCGCTTTTAGAGTTTTATGTGAAGGAGAAGGCTATATTCCAGTTGTTCAACTACAGTTATGAACTAAATGGTATGTTTCTGTTAACATTGGTCGCCTTAGGCTTAGCCTAGGACACTGTCTTCTTGGTGGGCAAACACGAGGTTGTTAACAGTAAGATTTATTCAATACAGTGCTGGCTGGTTAATCTACCCAGCATGGTCTCCTGTGCTGATAACGACTCCGACGTTTCCATTCGGAAGCCCAGCAAGGAGTAAAGCAATACCAAGAATTGTCACTGTCTTGGTATCGAACTAGTCGCATGGTGGGTGGCAGATCTCCCTCAGATTCACAAGGATCGGCGATTGCCTGGAGTGGTGACGACCTGAGGCAGACTCTTGCTAGGCTGAGCTCGAAACCACATTGCCAAACTAGAAAATATCCAGTATCAGTACCCTGGACACTGGGCGCTTCTGTCTGCAACGACGGGCGGTGAGATAACCCATGAAAGGACATCAAATCTGGTGTTGTACAGGCCGTTATTGGAAACAGGCGAAACGAACAGGTCCACGACACTCCATGGGGCTGCTTGTTGCTGTGACAGAACAACCTCTTCTGACGCCAGTCTTTACCCTGTTCTTGAGACTGCTAATCGTCCCATAAGAGGCGACGTTTCGTTCACAACCGCCTATTTCGGACGCCGAAATTCCCACTGGTGAGAAACTGCTCGGGATAAAACCCTTTGAAGTTCGACTTGCAATAGAAAACATGAATGGCGCAGGTTAAGGAGTTGACGATGTTATCGCCGATCTCTTTAGGCTGATAGCCACAGATTACATATACGTCTCGAAACCCAGACGAGATCTTACCTTCGAAGAGTGGGAATCCCATAGTGGAGGGGCTCGCCCATGTCCACACTACACAAGAAGGGTGACCGAGAGGGTTTTCGTAACTACCATCCAGTGTGCTTGCTGAGTGTACTCTACAAGCTGTTCACGAAGATTATCCTTTTCGATTCAACAGTCCTCCTCGTGTTCTGTTACGCAGCAGAAACGTTGGCTCAGACTTCATCCACGTCAAGAAATCTGCGCAAGACCCACAAAACGCTTGAACGATGTCTTCTAAAATATAAATGGCACACACAATATGAACCGGAGTGGAAAGTTCTGACCTTCAGAATCTATTTCTCCTTCGAAACCCATGTCAAGACACATCAACAGCGAGATTCACATGGGAGGTCGCGTATTAAAAAAAAACGGACGGCGTATGTCTAAAAGAATCGTATAGTGGGCTCCACGAGGATGCGAGGAATTCAGATAATACGCCACTATGGAGGCGCAGCAGACGTACGTGCCTCGGAAGCCTGCTTGCCACGATAGCAGGATGAAGGACCACTCTGCGCTACCAAAGGCGTGGTTGAGAGGGCGACGCAACGAGTACTCTGTGTCTATTTTTTTACACTACCTCCATGCATAAAAAACCTTTGAAACTCTGGCGTTACATCAACTGACACGAAACCTGAGGACGAAGCACATAGGCAAAACGGAAATGAGGAGGATCAATCTCGACCTATCATCCGTAATGGAGCACCAATACGGAGTACGTTACAAAGTACTAGTGCACAGAGTACGTAATTACGAGCAGTAGCTCTTGTTAGGCTGAAAATTCCAATCTATTAAGTTGCTAGTTTGAAGAACCACTGGAAGAGAAATGTTGTTATGTTCAGTATCAAGAAGTCCCGTTTTCTGCCCAGTCATAGTGGTATGGGTCCGACCGGAATATTCTGTCTATACGTACTTTAACGTGCTACCCAATATATCCTTTTCTTTTTAAACTTTTTAGATCTATCCATGGTAGGATACGATCGATTTTTTACAGTACGCTTAAAATTTCTGACTACAATAGTCTCAACCAAGCCAGCAATACCGTAGCTGATAAATTTACTACGATTGTAATATGTTGAACATGATTGAATGCATATCTTACTTGATACTTGGTACTTGAACGGCCCGTCCTCATTGGTTGTGTGTGCCTCAGCATAATCCCCATTTTTTCGAGATTTGCTGGTTAAGCCGTTGTGGTTCCCTGGAATCCAGAGGTCAGCTTGGCCAAACTTTGCCTCTGGTCTTCATCACCACAGGCAGCCGCAGTCCTTGTGGATCAGAGGGAGATTTGCCACCACTTTAGTTTAATACCAGGACGGTGGTGTATCCTGGTACTGGTTTACTCTTAACCAGGCTTTTTGTTGCGCCAGACTCCTTCCCAGCTTGGGAGACCCTGCCAGGGGAATGAATCCTTCCTCTGTACATCGCAGTCCGACACCCTGGAACACCTCCCCAGCGACGATAAGGCCGTAAACCGTTGGGAAGGAATGCATATTTGGCCTTTACAATTAATCGCGGTAGCCTACCGATGTTTCAAACCAGTGCTTCCTCCCAAACAAATTTGGTACCAGTTTGCCGACCCCGAAGGGGTGGAAAGCTAAGTGAGCCTGGGGCGCAGTGATCGATTCCATGTGTATTGCAGAGTGCCTCCGAACAGTGCGGCACACGCGTCTCTGAGATAAAGAAGACACAGTAAATATACTTCTACCGAAACAGTAAATGCATAGAATATCATCGGATTAACCGGAATGAGAAGACACCGTCGACTGCACACCGCCACTGATAATGGAGGGGAAGTGTTCATTGACCCCTAGGCCAGTAGAAGATTTGAAAGAGTTAGTGTTCTAGTCTTCACCTCTGATGACATAACATGAAACTATAGTAAAGAATAGACCTTATGTTTTGCTATTTTCATTTATATTCTTGCTTATATGGAATTGGAGGAGCTCTATGAGTGGTACCTCACATTTTACTGTTTTATCATTGGAGATTTCAACAACAGAGTTAGTGCCAAAAAGGCTTCTTAAGCTTTTTGTATTGAGGCCTACGCATAGGAATGGTAAGGATTAATGAGAGATTCCCGAGCTTTCCAGAAAAGAAACAACAATCTTAAAAGTCAGCTAGGCACAAGGTTCACCATGTGAACTTTGTGCAGTTTATCTCGACGTGAAATCCGCACTGGAAAAGAGAAGCATGGAGAGCGGTAATTGTGCGAAGAAGCCACTTTATATTCAATGCAGTTGAAATCTAGGTTTAGTATTTTCTCTGTGTGGTTATGGAGGTTTTTGATTAGGTCGATGTAGACGTTCTCAAGACGATTGAGATGTTGGCGTTCTCCCACGATACTCCTCCAACTCGCCCTTCTCCTGCTCTAATTGCCTTTTCTGAACTTATCAAGCTTATCAAGAAAGAATACAAATTAACATTGCATTGACTTCGGGTAAACGCTCATTTTCCGTCTCAACGGACCTTCAGAAAGCAATTGGCTGCAATGTAGGAGCAGACAGTGAGATATTAGTGCTCTCACCACAGCTTCCGCTTGATATCTCTAAGGTGTAAAGAGAATTCTTCACTTCCGTGTTGACATTCCTTCATCATCTGCTGGTTTTTCCTTAGCTGCTTATTGTAATCGTCCTGGGAAACTTTATATTAAATTCCTACAACGGTCCAAATCATGAAAATACCATGATAATTAAATATCCAATATTATAAAACACAAATACAGCAATTTTAGTAACCGTGGGACCATTCGAAGCATCGAGCTGTTGTTCCATTTCAGCTATATGTGCCTCCAGCATCTTCTTTTGATTCATGGCATTAGATTTGCTACGTCTTTCGGCCTGGAGTTGTTGCTCGATCTCGTGAAGACGCTTCGTAAGAGCTCTGCATTTATCTTCAGCTTCCTAGAACATATTCACTTAAATACTGCTTAGAGGTACTTCAATAAGCCAAGGATCACAAACTACATTAGCCTAAAATTCAGAAGAAATGTTGTTCCCTTTAGAATTTCATTTCACCCAGGCTTACCAATACCAAATATAGAATCTCTCTTGTTCAACGTTGATTAAACTTTACCAAGGCAAAACACTAACCAAGAGATTTTGATCTTTTTCAGCGCGCTGGGTCTGGATATTAACTTCAAGACGACGCCTGAAGAGATCAAGATAGCAAGCAAAGAAATGTTCTAGGTGGACGGAGAAGAAACACTACCGTACCTTGCATCTTCAGAAAGCCTAAGCCGCTCTTTGAAATCTTCTATTGCAACCTTCTCCTCTTGAACAGTCTGTTCTTGCTGACGTTTTGACTTTTCCAATTCGTGGACGTTTCTTTCAACGTCATCTTTGGAAGAGATCTATAGGATTAAATGGTAGGTGAAAGCCGAAGCCCAACCTATGTGCACATAGCTGCGATCACGTACTGTTTCACCTAACTCTGATTGGAGCATACGGAGAATTCTTTCCTTCCTTTGGATCGCTGCCTTGAGCTGTTCAAGTTCATTTGTGAGTGAAAGTACTCTCGTTTCACGGTCCCGTAATTCATGGGCCTGAGCGTCTCGTTCAAGAATTGCCTGAGATCAGCAAGCATTGACATTTGATATTCGACGAAGATAAACAGACAAGGATAATGCAAGAATATAGTGAAAATAAACTCAATCAGATTTTCTGACGACCAGTTCGTCAATGGTTTTATTTGCATCAGAAACGGTAGGAGAAAATTCGAATTAGGACGAGACGTTTCAAAAATGCTCTGTGAAGAATTATCGCACCAACCTTCTCCACTTTTGCTCTCTCCTCGGCTAACTGCATCTCGAACTTTTTTTGTCTTTTTTCCATTTCTCTCGCAACCATGCGAACACTTTCAAGTTCAATGTTGGCATCATTCAACTGAAAACTGTTGTTCTAGGATAAATTTGATCGCTGTAGTTTTCCTTCAATGAGCGCACCTCTTGTTGCAGTTTCTTCTTGGCTCGAACAAGCTGCTCTTTTTCGGCGTTACTTTCTCGAAGCGAGTGTAGGCAGTTCTCCAAGTCACGCTGAACCTAAATTGTAGAGGAAAAGCTTTGAACATTAACAGAAATGCGCTAGTGATACCCATCAGAATGCGACAATAATCTGTAGTTATATAGAAACGAATTCACTTATGAACGTACTTCCTCTCTCATCTCTTCTAGGTGTTGGATCATTCCTTCACCAACTTTGTTTTGAACCTCAGTGAGCCGTGTGGATAGTTGAATATCCTCAAAAGTCGGTAATTGTGCTGTTCAGAGTGAGAGATCTAAGTGGGGCAACTCACTAACCCCTCAGCAATTCTTCCTACTTATTTCCCAAAATTAATTTTTCAGGAATCTCTGACAATTTTTTTGAGAAATGGAATACTTCAGCAGTATCAAAGATTCTTTGAAACTGTTATTTGATCCATAAAATATTTTAAATCAAATTCCGTCGCCCAAAAACGTCAGCAGTGCATTTCTAGGTGGCATAGTATTCTAATTGACAAAATATCTTTTGGTTAACTGTTCTCATTTTCGAAGTACGGGCCTGGACGAAGAAAACGCCAGAAAATACTTTCCGTGGACTATAAAAGTCGAAATTTTACTGAATGGAAACAAAAGCACTTTTATCCCTTAGTAAAATTTGCAGATAATAACACTTCTCACTGCAAGTTACTTTGAACTAAGCTACCTGGTTTTGACTTTAGGAGCGACCGTTGCTCTCGTACGCATCGTGTGAGTGGAAATCAAGTCACGTCGACCTCTAAGTCTTAACAGATAGTGAAACCTACGCGCTCCAGATGTTTACGAGCCGCATCAATCTCATCGCGTTCTTCGATGGCTGCACGTTTTTCTTCCTGTAGTTGTCGAACACGACTGATTTGTGCCAGTTTAGCACAAGTTTCCTCCTGCATAGCACCAATTATGATCTTGTGTATCACGCGACACATTACTGTTCGAAAAGTATGGCACGCACGTGAACTCGATCATTGACTTCATGTAGCTGCTTCTCAAGTGCTACGATTTTTCTGTTGAGATTCGATACAATCTTCTCTTCGTCCTCATGAGCGCGACTTAACTGGTCAAGTTTATTGCGGGCCTAGAAACAAAAGCGCTCAAATACTATGAAGTATACACTCACCAGGTAAATGAATAAGGAAGAAAAGAAAGCTATGAACACGTAAACAATACCTTTTCGAGTTGCTCCAGTGCTTGCACACGATGCTCGTCACACTCAGAAAGCTGTGACTGCAGATCAATTAGCTGCGATTCCTGGCGCTTCACGCGCTTATCGGCCTGAGATTTCCGAGCTTGCAAAGTAGCCAGCCCTTGTGACATCTCTACCTAAATAAGATATGATTGTATTTTAAAACAACACTGCACAGCATCATTCCGTTATTTACTGGAACTTTGTTTTATTATTCATGTTGAAATGAAACGAAGTTCAGCAAATTATGTCTTCAAACCGATTTGTTAGAAATCGCGGAACTAATAAAGGAGAAGAAAAGTCCACCTTTTCTTTCTCCAACTGATCTCTATGCTTTTCCAGCTTAGAGTTGATTTTCTTCTGTTGCTCCACGTCTTCATGAAGTTTCTCTATCTGATTGCTATACTTTTGTTTCTGTTCCTTTAGCTTACTCTCAAAAGCACGAATGGTTGCTTGCAGAGCTATCTGAAAAGAACAAACTTATAGTATCTCCAGCAAAATTCATAGAGTATGAGAGTTGAACGAGCTGCAAAACCAGTACCTTGAAATCGCGAATCTCAACATCTTTCCTTTTGATAATATCTCGTAAGACACTGATGTCGTCGATTTTGTCGAGCACATCGTCTTTAACTTCCCCCTTGTGAGCGTCCTCTTCCCTAGATTCGAAATTAAATGTGTTAGTCTGGCTTGGAAAAGTTTGAAAAAGCATATGCTCTGCATTACCAGCGAGCAATTTCAGCCTCATTGCGAGCGTTCCCTTCAGCTCCAATGTCGTCACGAAGTTCGTCGGTAGTCTTTTGCATATCGCGAATTTGGTTTTGGAAGGGATCTATGGTAGCGGATTCTTCAACAGATCTAAATGTTTCGTAATAAGCAACGGATTTAATCATCGAGTTTGGCTATAAGATGAATGTAGTATGAATGTGAAGAAAGTCGTCTGAGAAACATTTACTGCCTAAGCGTTTTAGACAGTTCTTTTGAATTCACGCAACCGCTCACGTACCTGAAGATGAGAAACTGATGCACCGTACTAAATTGTTTTGGTTGTCGGAAATGTCTGAAAAATAGGGGCACGTGGTTTGACAGGAATGATAACAACTACCTCTAGCACCCTTTCATTACCCTGCTTTTGCAATATCAGATTGGCTGTTTCACGAAGATACATTTCCCATGTTGGCCCAGCACCTATAGAGCACCATAAAAAATGTGAGAATAAACTAGATAGGAGTTAAATCTTCTGAAATTCACCTGTTCATTATCATTAATAGGCCGTCCTTTCCTCTTTACTCGTTCCAATGAAAGCGAATCACGGCGTATGGTACCACACGCTTCTATTGCAATATAAATCCCCGTTTATTCCGCACCATCATTTAACATAGTGGTGATTGTAGTATAATGATTATCTAACTCACAGGTGATAAATTCAGAAGAGGAGCAGAGAGAACCACAATCTGCTACACCCTTTGCACTAGAATGGTTGTTTCCCTAGGAGATATTACACCCGGGATTATCTCATGAAATGCTTTCTATTTATTACAATTTACAAAAAAAAAACGAGTATCCGGATGTGCTCGCTTGCCTTCGACTGCTGCAACGACTTGCTAATTGTCAAAAAACTGGAGCAACATAGAGATTGTTACCTATGAAGAAGGTATTGAGAAGTCTCTGCAGTATTTGAACTGCGACATTCCAAAGCTAAGAAAATTTCGTCGCTAAAGTAAGATTGTGTGCCATTTATGATACGCTCATGGATCTGTTGGCAGCAGTTTACGAATTCATACAGAGCATTCATGAATGCGTACAGTACGCCCAAAGAAATTATAATTTTGTAGCAAATGAAGTCTACAATTCTAAAATGTTAAGTGGTTTTAAGCCTGAAACGATAGAGACACAAAGGTCTCCTTCCTCTATAGCATCGCCTAAGCTGAGAAGGAGTCTGGCTTTTCCATCCGGAAGTCCAGCTGAGTAAACCAGTCTAAAGGATCGCAGCCATCCTGGTATGAGAATAGTCGCAAGATAACAAATCCTTTCTTTTATACATCGGCAGGATGTTCCCTGTGATGGTGAAGACTTGAAGATGTACTCCAGAGAACCCATAATGGTTCAACTACTAAAACACCAGCCTCAATCTTCCGCAGTCGACATATCTGGAGTCGCATAGGACGCACGCCAGTGGAAACGGAGCAAACGAACACGACGATGACGAATCATGGAGCCTCCTTCTTGATGTGTACCGACGATATCAATGTAGCCTCTTCAAACACTGATGTTTACGCCCTTCGTGAAAGCGACGGTCACATCAAATTCCACATGATCGCGTACAAGAGACGAAAAGCAAGAAGATCGACAAATGCCGATAAGGTAACGAAGCCACTGATATACGGAAAATTTCGTTAAGAAATGCCGGACACGTTGGCTTTATCGCAAACCCATCTATTTCTCATCTAGTCACATAATAAGAAATCCTACCACAGTGCTTCATTACTCTTCGTCTCCAACTTTCAGGTCAGATGAAGTCGGTATCAACAGCTGAGTCCTG
The DNA here is from genome assembly GCA_900624975.1 of Angiostrongylus costaricensis. Classification (NCBI taxonomy): domain Eukaryota; kingdom Metazoa; phylum Nematoda; class Chromadorea; order Rhabditida; family Metastrongylidae; genus Angiostrongylus; species Angiostrongylus costaricensis. The sequence goes on from UYYA01004276.1 coordinate 57,245, forward strand.
CCAACTTGAGCAGCTGATGAAAGCAAACTGTATGCGTTCTACGATCAATTGAAGAGATTTGGATTTTCAACTTGATGTGAAATCAAGTCGGTTAAACACTTCCATAACTGAGCCCGGAGCACAAATTTTTATCACATGGGAAACATGTGCGCACCCGCTATTGGAATTGGGACCAAGTTTCTCTACAGTTGTCTAGCTGCACTGATTTTTAAGATATCCTTGCATAGGGCGGCATGCAATCTGCACGAGCTTCAGGACCGACTCCGTAACAAAGCTAGAGTATGATATATATGTTACTATACTATAGAATATCAACAACGAGAAGTGGGGGCATTATCAACTCCACCTTTCTCTCGATCCTTTTTTCATACAGGAAGACTCAATCGGGGAAGTAAACATCAATTTTCGCATATTCTCGAACGAATCCCTAAAATACATTAAGTTTATTGCTAGAGAAAGCTTAGCTTCAACCTAAAAGGAGCGCTAAAATGCGCGAGGTCACACGTGGTCGCATGGCACTCCTCGGGGTTCATTTTCGGCTTTTCAGAATTTATTCAAAACTCTTAAAAAATTCCACGAGGCGATGTTTTGGATTCCTGCGCGAGGATAGTGACCTTTATTTCAAATTCTTCGCCGTTATGTCTCTGTGTCCTATGCCAGGTACAGAGTGATCTGCCTGTTTCGTCAGTGTATTTGTCCCCGTAGATTTGCAAGAAATCAGGTACACTGTAGACGCACTCATGCAGTCACCGCTTCTACCATCAGGGTAAATGATCCGGTTCTGCGTTGTCCATGATGGTAATACACGCGGTTACGAACTAATTATCAACGTAGAATGTTCGATGGTAGGAAGTTCTTCAACATTAGGTGCGTAGCGCAATCGTTAGTGATGCAGTTCATTAGCAATCAAAACGCTGATTCAACTTCCTTCCCAGTGCTATCCTTCAATCTACGTAGAAACGCCTTAAACCGGCTTTCTCCAGGATTAGAAGGAGAATCGACTCAACCAGCATTCTACGAAATTCATAAAGGACTCAAAATCTTCAGGAAGCAGTTCAAACAACATATGAAGTGCTCGAAGACCTTTATAGACGACAAATGCAAGGAAAAAGAATCGGCCTCGAAGATGTATTCTCACGGTAGATGTGACGGAGGTTGGTGTAGAATAAATTAGAATATATGATATAGTATTTTGCTTTTGCTATTCAGAAACTGACCGTTGTTTTCAGCACTAAACGATTATTGCATCCGTCCAAAGAGCCTGCTTTTGTTTCCACCACTTTTACAAATACATTATATAACAAATATTTGTTGCCTTTTCGTTATACTTTTTTCAAGGCCTTTTTCTTGCTTATGAACATGCCCAGTGGGTTCTGCTCGCTCCAGTGACTAGTCGAGCATCATATCTTTCTACTAAGCTCTTCGTGAAGAACTCTGACCATCGGGTCGGTGATCTTCCTGCAGTACGTTTGACATCCCGGGGAATCCAGTCACTAACGGCTCCTGTCCATCGGTTGTCATTCATACGCATAACGTGCCCGGCCCACCTTATCTTCGACTGTTTGGCGTACGGAACGGCATCTTTGATTTTTGATCGTTGATGCAGATTGTAGCTTCGCATCTCATCCCTTACTTGTGTGGAACGGGATACTTCCGGCATCATCCTTTCGACTGCGCATTTAATAACGCTGAGTGTTTCATCCTGCTTACGCAGTGATCAGGTTTTTGACGTATAGGATTCTTCACTCGCATCAAGGATAAAGGATGAAAATAAATTGTTTGGTCTTGATCAGAGACAGGTCCATTGTGTATTGGAGAGCACTTCTAACTACGGCTACATCTGTCCTGGTTTCCTCAAGTTGATTTCGCAGCAAAGCAAAGTTTTACAGATATGGAAGCTTTTAAATTGATTATAAGAATTTCTATGAGTTTAAAGATTTGTACGAAAAACCAAATATTAAAAACCTAAATTACTTTTCGAATAACCCAAGAACTCATGGTTTAGCGCCTCCATTTCCCTGTGATGAAGATGGAAGTGAAATTAATCACGTACTCGTGACCTCATTTAAAGACGTTTCGGGAAGATACCGTTATCTACAGGTAGCATTTAGCAAAATGGTTCATCCACTCTGCGATCGTTGTTGTGTCGATCTCACGCTCTGAAACCAATTCACTGATCCCTTCAAGGACACAAGTCTGTGCCAGACTTGTCTGGGGGACTAAAAAAAGGCGTGACGCATCAGTAGGCCGCCGCAAGTGATTGTTTAGCCAGATATGTATCCATTCACCTCAATGAATTAAACCGAGTCGAGAGCTTGACGGTTCCCTCAAGAGTTGATCAAAGCTGTACACTTTTGCACGCTTCATCGTCATCGACTCTCAATGAAAAATAATCTAATGAACTGTTAATCTTTACAGTTAAAAAAACTCACATTCCAAAAATTAGTAAGAAAAATTTTTTCAAAGATTTCAAATAAAAGAAATACATTTACTATGATGTTAAGATATTTGCAAAGGTTACACCTCAGGCCAGATTCGAACCCGCTACTACCCTTTCCGGGGGCTCACTCGAAGGCGGACCATCCAAGCATCCAAATAAGTACAGTATAGGTAAGCTCGTGTCTTTTTTTTAAAGTGCTAAGGAATGTAGTATTGTATATCTGTCTTCACATAACAAATAAGCCTACTTAATACATAATAATGGTATCTTTATGACCGTCTTTTCATTCTAAGTGTTACAATCACTATGTCTAATTTTCGACAGGATGGGACAGAGTCTTAAATGCTTCTCTAAACTAAGAGACTGATCAATACCCAGGGTTCTCAAGTGTCACCACTCTTGCCACTTCTATTTTCCTACTATTGCATATTTTTTCTATAGAGAATGCCAAGGTTTTTTCAAGAAATTTGCTTTTATCTGAACGAAAACTCACCATTCAAGGCAAGCCTTTTGGTTAAACCATAAATTATGGTGGAATTTGTCGACTTTACGTAATGATATTAACTTAACGAACTTGTTGGGAAGAAGATACTTAACTTGTCAAAGCACTCATGGAATCATGCTTACAGATTACTTACTTAAATACTGACTTAAATGACCTTTCTTAGTAAGCCGTTCGGATCTCAACACGTCTCCTATTTCTTTCATTATTTTGCATTCTTCATTTACAACGTATGTTTCACATGCGGAATCACCGACTAGTACACTTGAATACTTGGACGGTCCGTCCTCACTAGTCCGGGCTCCAGCGTAATCTCCACTTTTCGGTGTTTTGGTGGTTTAGCCATTGTGTTCCCTAGCGTTCTGATGCCAGCCTGGCTAAAGTCATCCCCAGGTCGTCACAACCACATAAAGTTGCCATCCTCGTGTATCAGAGTCCGCCATATGACTAGGTTGATGCCAGCACGATGGTGAATCCTGGTTTCGGTTTACCCTTAGTTGAGCTTCCCGCTGGAAATGCCGGACTCCTCAGTTTGGGAGACCGATTCCCTGCCCGCTCTACATCGCAGCCCTACACCCAAGAACACGTCCCAGCCACAATGAGGCCGTAAACAGCTGTGAGGGTAATCACCGACTACGGTTGAGAAATTTTGCAACTCTTCTTCATTGCCATATCCATATTTAATGCTGGTCTAGCAAGATGTTCCTTAAACACATGAGGCACTAATGTCAAAGCTTCCTAAACCGTTATCGTAAGCAACTGTTAGCCTTCAAGTAATGGTGGGTGTTTGCTGAATTTCTACTCGTATTCTTACAGAACGACAGCGATTTCTGTGACGATAGCGACTCTACTATTATTCGCTCTACCCGTCGAGGACAACATAACAAGAAATGATTCATTCATACAAATCTTTCTGCTTATATGACACAGACCCGCCTATTCTGCGGACTGGCTCAGATTAGTCAACCACAAATGTCCTCGTATTTATTCATGTTCCGATGTGAGCTAAGAACTTTGTATTTTTCATGAATCTTATTGAATGCTGGCCGAGCTGGCTGTATCAGGAATTTTTGACGCCGATTCGCTGAACTTCGCCAACAATCAATATCTTAGTTTATTAATGACACATAACGCTTACACAACGTTGTTCCAATTTTTATTAAGGCCGACTTTCGATAGTACGTCCTTCTTTAGAACCGAGATAATTCAAACCAGCTGTCTCTTTATGGAATAAGGGCCTTAGTAGTCATCGCATCAAGACGAATTCAGAGAATGGAGCGCAGCACGAATGAACGAGCACCACACACATTTACCCTCTTACAGAGCACGTTTCTTACTATGCTGGAACGAACTATCAGGATTCTTGGTCGATTGCCAAGCAAAATTTTTTCTCTTCATGACGACAAGTCACTCTGAAGCAGTCCGACTATCGCAGCAATACTAGCTGGTTTGTCAGGTCCTCACCATAGGCAAGTAAGCCTTTGTGGATCGGAGGGTGCCGATACAGCTTTGAGACACAGAGGACGACAATTCGATGGCAAGAGAGGACTGGTCATATAATAAGAAAAAAGAAAGATTGACGAAAAGAACCGCCTAATGTACTCCAAGATGCTATGGCCCTCTCACCCGACCATACAGGATGGGCTGGTGTTCTTGGCTCATTAACTAACCATCAAAACCTACTGAGTTTGAAGGCGATCAATCTATCGTACCCACAGCACATTGTTTGCCTTTCTGTAGAATAGAAAACATTACGTTTTGCAGACAGTTGTTGTCTACTGTACAGAAGAGAAGATTTACGTTTTCACGCAAAAATGAGTATAAAGGCATGAACCTGGTCAGTTCTTTAGTCATCTCATGACCACAACTAAAAAATGTTGCAGAGATGTATCAGGGTCAAGATACGTCTCACAATCGGACAATAATGGTGCAACGCCACGACTAAGCAATTTATTAACCTCCATCGAGGCATCAGTGGTATCTTTGCAGTGGCTGCAGATAATGGCACTCCTCCGACTACATGCCACCACATTTCCTGCGACTTTCCTTCAGAAGCTTTTCAAGCGAATATTTGGAATCATGTTTTAAGTAGTTAACGTTCCAGACATCTATGGACGGCAGGACGTATCATAACAGCTCCGTACATCTTACGACATCTTTCGTCAAGTGAATCAAAGATGAAATTCATAGTAAACAGCCATCCGGAATCTGTGATGTTCTCCTGGAAAATTGAAAAACAGCAAAATAATGTAGGCTCTAAAGAAGTTGAAGCATGCAACATTTCTTAACACGAACCTTATCAAAAGAGTAGAGTTCTCTATGAAGCGTAAGGCATATAGAGATTAATGTAGAAAGGCACCCATCGCGTAATAAATGGAAGAGGAAATCAGTTACAACACCCACTGTATCCTCTTGTGGCTCTATAAGAATAACTTTCATTTTCGTGAATACACCCGTCAAAGAAGGAAAAGCTTGTGAATTAACTCCTAAAAAACTTCTGATAACATGGAGAAATCTACCATTGTTCAAATATTTAATAAGTTCCTCCTTTACTTTCGCCATATTACGCTCTCCAAAAAAGGAAGGTGGTTGGGTGCTGAACGCCTTTGGTAGTTCCTGATGATAAATCTTTAAATATTAGAAAGACAAGATTACTATTTTGTAAAATCTGAAGTTAATAACAAGTGGGAAAATACCTCTCGTGTTTGTGGAGTTGGTGCCACCTTTTTGTCATCTAAATGACAAGAAAAATCACATATAGAAACCATGAAGTAAAAAGGATCATCTTTTGAAAGCTACCAACAAGAATGTCGTCTTACCCACCTTTCTTTTTCTCCCGAACGCGAAACATTCTACTGATCGCTTCGGATTTAACGGAGTACCCCACATCTTTCATCAATGCTAACCGGCCACACTGTACTCCAATCTGTAACGTAAAATAAGTGGACGAAGCACTTTATACGATTGGGACAAATGAAATAAAATTCAACTGACACCTCGAATATCTGAAATAACAGGGGCCATATTTGCAAATAGCTTCAGGACAATAGTGGTAATGATCTAAAACCAAATAATATTTTGCCATGACAGCAGTTGATTCTATTATATTGTTAGATCAAATAGGACGGTTTTGAATTTGAATTACACAATACTTAACAAGTTTGTGAATTATACTCTTTTCATCATATTATATAAATGTAATTTCGAAAGCGGTGAACGACCATTTAACTAAGCAACCTGAGAACACCCAGTGGGATGATCCAAAGAAGTCGATTTGCTTAACACATCGCATTTTCCATGTCCAAGATACTTCTCCGTTTCTACTGGTGCATCTGGGCTACGTATCTGTAAGTTAAATAAATATTCATGAACCACAGAAAGAAATGGGTAGGAAACAATCCTTGGGAGTAGATAAAAGACTCATGCTTTCTCTACCAAAGATGTGGACTTCAACGAAAAAGGCAAAAAGTCAATACGTGGTTAACAGCACAACAACTAAAGGCTTTCAATATTTTAAACCAGGTTAAAAGGACAAAAGGTCTTGTCGTTAATCAATGCCTGATGTATGCGCCATGCATTTGACTTCACTAAGCATTGTTGGAGGTGTTTAAATAGATACCTGGCCTTTACTCGCTGTGGTCTACTGAAGTATCGAGTCACTGCTGCTACTTCCCCAGAAGTCTGGTACGGTAAGGGACCGAACCTATGTGTATTGCAGGGCGCCTCTAACCACTACACCACACGCGCACCTCGCGCTTTCTTCACATATCTTTGCACAATTGCACTTAAGTGGTGGTTGTCCGCTACTCATTCGTAACGGTCTTGGAACATTACTTGGAATTTTCTTCCAAAAAGTGATCACTCACTGTTTTTTTGACTAGTGATTTCAAATATTACATTTTGAAATCCGGTCACGTTTCTCATTGGGTGTTGTCGAAAATGTTCTCACTCAAGAAGCAGCTCAAAGAATTCAAAAAATGACTAGTAATTTGCTGCAGTTTATGATTTTAGATCATTAACTTTGAAGCTTTGTCTTCCTAATGCCCTCAGTTGAAGATTCCTATGCTAACGTGCGTGTATGTACGGAAGTCAGAGGAATGAGAGCCTCTATTTCTGCCGTTTTTGACGGCAAATATGTACAAACGACTAAGCAAGATTTTCCACAGGGGAAGTACACACACGATGAGGTTACCACCCCTTCCAGAGTATATGAAGAACGTATTTCTTCGCGCTGACTCTACGCCACTACCCATGTACTTCCCGTTCACATTTTAGCGAATCTGGGCAAAGGAACTCATCTCCATATATGCTCATACGAATTAAATCTGTACAGATTCACATGGAAGGTAAACCTTCTATAGCGTAAAGGTTAGAAGTGTCCTGGGATGCACCTGAAGGTGGGTTTAAATCGACGCCCAAGGCAAACCAAATCACCCGCCACTCCAGTATCGACAAACTGTACCAGACAAGCCCGCAAGCACAAAAACGCTGACTTGATACATCAACAGTACAACTCTCTATACACTTAATGTAGTCAAACCACAGCACTTTTCTAAGAAATTAACCAACGATGAAATCTTACTTTTCCTACACGTATACGGATTATGGCAATTCGAATGAAGGAAGACAGACACTCTATCACTTATCTGTCAATCTTTACGGTGTCCGGTGAGTTTTCACGTGTTGAGTCAAATTAAGCCGCAGACTCCACTCCTTGTGGCGCCAGAATTAGCCAGCGTGTGTGGACAAGTACAAACTTCGATTTTAGTTCATGTAATTCACTATCAGAGAGCGGGTATTGTAACGGTATTGATGTCGTTTATTACGCGGAGAGATGAATCTACCCAATATGTTCTGCAGGGCACCACTAACCATTGCGCAATAGTGCCGCCCGATTTCAAAAGTACTTTCTAGTCTTATCTTACTAAACTGCAAATGACTGTTCAGCATAAAGGGCTGTGTTTTTTTTTCTTACCATAAGTTTTAGACTGACAGAACTGGTGACCATTTTCGCTTGCTTGAGCTTTTTCTCAAGCTCCTGACCAATGACATGGAGAAAGTGACATACTTCGCTTTTCTGAAAAAAGAAAATTACAGTGGTGGTAGCATGCATTCAGTGAAGAATGTCGTAAAATAAGCATGTTCTTCACTAGGAAAAGTATGGATTCAGATACTAGATGAGCAGTATTACAAATGCAGATCTAGATTTCCTAAAAAGATCTACATCAGCGCAACCGATAGTGCCTATAGCCTGCTACGTTTGCTGGATTTCTATGTTAATATTACCACTAAGGAATCAGGTTCAAACTGTTCAAACTAACTGTGCAGAGTTCACCTGCGCAATTCGTCAACACTTTCGTGTATAAAGCGATTGGTAGAAAGTTGTTGGGCAGAACTTCGCTATAGCTCCCTTGCTCATAATTTCCCTATAGACCCGCACATTAATCTTGATAAGAATATTATGCCATAACCCAGTGCGTAGACAAGTTTTACAAAGATATATCAAGTTTTAATTGAAAATAAAACACTTGTATATAAAAACAGGTAGCTCGTCGGTACTCCACAGTCCGAAATCCCACTTTCTACATCTAAGGTTATCTGCCTTCTCGTGGGCAGATATTCCTTTGTAACAAACTGGGATGTCGTGCTAGCATACGTCACACCAGGAAGACCTACCAATCGAAGAAAGGCTGACATTCCCATCTTAAATGCCTCGGCAAATCTAAGCCGTCGTTGAACTCTGTCGGCTACCCACGAATGCTTTGTCGGCATAAGAAATAGAAATGTAGGACCGGACGCCAGAAATGTTACGATCTTCCTGCCCTTTAAGACATTAATCAGGCGTCCATAGACTAGCTTCAACGCGCCAAAGCGACGATGAGCTAGTTTCTCTAGTAATTTCGTGATTAGCGGGATTACATGTAGTAGATAATTCTTCACCACGATTCATTTACACAGTGTAGAAAGAAATAGAATTGAGAAAGCTGGCAGAATATTTAGCAGTTGGACTGAGCAATACTTAGGCGACACGCTTTAGGATGAACTCTACCACATTCCCATGACCGACTTTCTCCTCGAAACTGGCGCACCAAATAGCCATTTCAAATGGTTACGAAACTGTAGCTTCTCGGCATAGGCATAGAGGAAAACCCACGCCCCAGAGCCATAATTCTAGCGAAAACAAGGCTACATTGCTGTTGCCCTTTACTTCAAACGGAACAAATGCAGCTGTAAAACTTTGCTTAATAAGGGCCGGTCTAAAGAATTCCGTAAGAGTGATAGAAATGCCACCGGACACTCTAAGACGCCAGCTAGTTCGCAACCGCCTATATAACCGTCTATGTATAACGAAAAACTGCAAAATTTGCCCAAATGGTAGAGACGGTGATTGCATGAATTCGGGTACAGTCTATTTGATCTCTTGTAAAACGTGTGGGAATGAATACGTTGGGGAGACGGGTAGACCGCTCTGCGTCCACATGAAAGAACACCTAGTCGGTAAATCTAAATTAAAACCAAACACTTCACTAGGCGCGCATAGGATGCAGGAACGCAACGGAGAACACTTTGAAGTAGGAGTCACTATCCTCATGCAGAAATCGAAAACAACAGCGCGTAAAACTCTTGAAACGTTTTGGATCAATGCCAAAAATTCAAATTGAACCGCAAGGAGTGTCTTGCCATCACGCGTGACCTACCACCACACTTCAGGCTGATCCTGACACAGGCACAGTTATCGCCCATGTATTACTCTGTGCAGCTGCTATCCATCAACTAACTTAAATGCTTACAACAAATAAACGGTGGGTGTTTAAATGAAGCTGTTTCTTATGCGAATACAAATTTACTTGTTAAGTTTTATCTACTAGGGTTATGAAAGTGTTTGGCTGAGTAGATCGCATCTCAATCTGACTTCTCCAGGCTCTGAAGAAGGCGAAACCGCCGAAACCTCAGCTATTGTATCCTAATAAATTCTGTAATAACAATCTTGTGTCTGCTTATTGAAGAAAAACATCTACCACATTCTTCACCCAAAAAGAGTATGTTGAGAACCGTAATTCCTCATAAATCACTAACAGTGTAAGTTCGTCATATTTCTTGTGTTTGTATACCGTACACCAAGAATCAGACCCCAATATTTCATTCTAATGTAACAGTCATTTCAGCCAGAAGAAATTTGGTAGCTGCTAGTTCTTGCAGTACAGCACTTGAAAAATTTATCAAAACCTTTGAAAAGCTAGATGAAACTTTGCGTCTTTTAGTGGATTGTCACACTCAAAATATAAGTGTTAACGCAGTGCTTTCTGACTGAGGAGCGGAAGTACTAGACACAGTTTAATACTATAGAGATTTTCATAGATGTGAAGCAGTTGTCATGAGAAGTTGTTTCTTGGAAGTTCTGGTTCTAGAAATACTTGGCTGACTCTCAGCTGCCACAGTGCTAAAGTGGAAGAAAACTCCATAAGTTATCAAACACACTTGCTTAATCAGCTTGAAATTTGTTAATATAGTCATTTCACCATTTTAAGGCAAAAATCTTGCACCTTCTATAATCTATAGAAAGATGAAGTCATGAACAACCCTAATACACTACCAAACAAGTAGACAAAGTGGATCAAATAAGAAATTGAAGAAGGCGAATACCTTTGTGAAGCGAATACCGTAATTGATATCACAAGATATGCTTTTGCGTATATTACTGGAAACAAAATTCTTCTCATCGACTTCCCCACGGCACATTTTGTAGATCTGGAAAGAGAATCCACTTTAGATGGCAAACATTTCAATCACATCGTTTGCGTTCTCAACTGACTCATAAGATTGTCCTTAGTATTACATACTTGATCAGCAACTTTTTTTCCAAGCACCCGTTCTAATTCGCTTCGACTGAGCATCTGGAGATCACGACATTTCTCAACATTACCTGGAAGGCCTTCAAATGATACGCTCGCCGTGCTACTGGTTTCTTCAACAACTGTTGACAATTTTTCTGTTACTAAAACACTTAAAACCAGAAATTTTCATAGGCCTATTATAGTGGAATTTGCACTCCTTAATGGTGCACACCGACTGCTGGAAATAAGGTCCCGTTCACTGCGCCCTTCATTTCTAACAAAGTAAGCACATCTACAAAGCGTTGCTTAAAAAAGGTCGGTTTTAAAAAGTCTGTAACAGTGATTGAAATATAATCGAACACCCCAAGGTGTCAACTGTTCGTACCCGCTTATATGAACCGTAACCGTCTATGAACAACGTAAAGTTGCATAATTTGCCCTAACGGTAGATATAGCGATTGCATAAGTTTGGCTACAGTACACTTAGTCTCTTGTAAAATAGTGAAGACTAAGAGTTTAATATAAATGGGCAGTTATAGCATCAAGGACATATCTATGAGCATAAACAGGTTCTGCTGCATGAAATACCATTCGCTCAAGCAATTCTCTACTCGAAATATAACCTACACGGTAAAAAGAAGAGGAAGGTAAAACGGACAATTTGGGTCCCTAGAAGATAGGATTTTTTTGTGATATGATAGGCAAACTTGAACCTTGTTAGCAACAATATAAAGGATTTGAGTTTTACTTTAGTTGAACGTTAATTATGAGCTATGACACGTTTGTTTTAAAGATTAAAAGCTAAATTAAAAATTTTCCGCATGCAAGATTCAAAATGACTACGTCGCCATTCATCAGTTAAAACAAAAAAGCGAAGATGAAACACACCGAAAACGCTGACGATTTTCGAATAAGTCTGGTATCCCATTCCGGGGAGGTTTTTCACCTGTATTACAGTGGATTAGAAAACATGTCTTACAAAAGTAAAAAAATAAAAATGTTTTCCATCCAGAAAGTAACTTTACTATACCTTTTCATTAGCGATAAAAAATTCAGTTTGACTCGGAAGCACGAAACGTACTCCGTCCGGTTTTGCGTGACGGGTTGCCAGTCGAGCAATCAGCACGTTTTTTCCTATAGCAGATAATGTAGGGTCCAATTCAAGATAAACACTACTGGGTGATCTTCATCTTAAGTGTAACACGGACTATTAAAAACGTGAACATAAAGTTAACACACCTATTCCAACAGAAGCAGGACATCCGGTTTCCTGCCTTATCTCTGCACGTAGATGCTCGGCGAAAGCTTGGGGATCGCTGATCCGCACCTGATAAACGAATATAAAAGCGCGATATGTTAGTACTACATGACCTTGCTAAACTCTCTGCATCTATTAACGCTGTCTTCTGATACACCCCACGGAAATAATACTGTTTCATCACAGTGAGAAAGAGTTGCTGGACATCAGTTAACGAAGTGCGGCGTGGCCGATACCCAAAAAGCAGGTAAGCCCAAAACCTATCGTTAAATAACTCTCTGATCTCACTGACCACAGTACTACCACTTTTACCGTGGCAAGAGTCCTCTTGGAGTCAGATGTGAATTGACTGCTTAGAGTGATGCAGCTTCAACTTCCTACGCCGATCTATACACGAAACTACCTCAGAACCCACATAGCGCGGCAAGTTTTCCAATGTTCTTTGCCGAGCTTTAACTTGTTTCAAAGTTATGGTGGTATGATGAGATCGTCGTGAGTGAAAACAGGAGAATGGTAACGCACATTTGGTAGATGGATACTGAAAAACCTGTTATCTTAGTGAGGGAGACTACATGAAACCGAGAAAATGCCAAATTTCCGGGCATCGGTTTTCTCAAATCGCACCAGAAATCGACCTTGACATTTTTAATCCGATAATACGGAGCACCAACGTTATCAACAGTTATTCTTCAACGCTATCTATTTACAAATCATATTTAAATACCAGTTAAAATATAAGGAAGTTCAGACACCACCTCCTTCCCATTTTTCAGTTCTCCCCGTTACCGATCCTAGAAATATCACTGATAGCATTTGGGATCGCAAATGGAAAGTGCTACACAGTGGAAACCTCCACTCTTCCATATAAAATTTGTTATGGCCTTCAGTAAGTATTGTCAGTTCTATCAAGAAAAAGAAACTTATTCCAACAGCACAATTATATGTAAGTAACAACGTTATCTTTTTATTTACTGTCTATTACAATCTTTCACAGCAAGTTACTATGTGCAACTCAACCACAATAATGCTGAGATATTTGCAAAACTCCGGACCGCAGGTGTTTTCGGAGGAGAATGGACGCGCTATTACCCGTTCGGGGGCTAACGCGTTCACCACCACACCATGCGAGTCCTTCGTTTCGCTTGTTTCTCAGGTAGTTCTATCGATCAGGCCATCAGCAACCACCCATCAATACGATTGAGAAGTCAACGTCAAGAAAAAATTTAACATTGTGATTTCGACTACAGCCTCAGCTTAACTGGGCTCGCTGCCGATTTGGGATCCCCAGGTCAATCACGTTGACGGATGATTGCTGATGACACTGATCGACAGAACTAGCTGAAATACAGGCGAAAAGAAGGACTCGCATGGTGTGGTGCTGAACGTGTGTGGAAAGGGTAATAGCATGTTCATTCTCCTCCGCAAATACTTGCGGTCGGGAGTTTTGCAAATATCTCAGCATTGTTGCGGTATGAAGAAAGCTTCATAAATGTGAAGGACGTTGGCGAATTCATTACATCAACATTGCAATGATTTAATGAAGTACAGAAACTAAGGCAAAGGGTTCGTTTCTACCCAGAAATTATTGCATTTTCAAGTCCCATATCCGCTCATGAAAAAAAAAACGATGACGTGGAACTTGCCCAAAACACCAATGGTAGTTGATCAGCCATCTACCATTAACCACCCTATTTTTAAACTGTTTAAATGAGTTTGAGGAACTTAAGCACGCTGCATAGAAATTACTGACAATAACACGAAGAGAAAAGGAAAGTTTGGATAGATGTTTCCCTGATCTACGGTAATTTCCCCCATAAAAATACCATGCGAACAGACTATTGCGACAAATGGTGAATAATTAACAAGAAGTTACTTTGTTTGTTAGAAAGACACGACCAAAGCTTTCTGATACTTCCATACACTCAGAAATTTGGCATCCGGCTTATCTTCAGGACCAGCAAAAAGTTTAGTTCAAGATAAACATGCGTATGCTAAACCCATAAAAACAGAACTAGCACTTTGATATCGCGCAAATCACGCAACATGTTTCTGAACAACAGTTAGCATATTCTTACGCTCGCGTTGCAAAAACTTCCGCACCATCTTGTCTTGCTTAGAAACGTCACAACTTATCTGAATAAGGGACATGAGCGGTTTTCCGACAAAATAATGGTGGTAAAATGAAGTGACTAAAGAAAAGACGAGCAACTCTCGAGACAAAACCATCAAGTTAAGGAACTACAAACCAAGCCTGCACGTCATTTGAACAACATGAATGATCAAATAATTAACAAATCCTAGGCGAAAAGGGATAAAACAGAATAAAATGATAAAACTCTCGGTGTTGACCAATGATCCCTGAGGGATGCGCCATACATTCGACCCCACTAAGCATCGTTTGGAGGTGACTGAATGCATCTTTGGCCTATACAATGACTCTTGGTGGCCTACCGATGTATCGAGTCAGCGCAGCTACCCTCCCAGGCAAGTCTGGTAGCAATTTGCCGAACCCGGAGCGATGGAAAGTTTGGTGAGCCTGTGGCGCCAGGGTCAACCCCATGTGTATTAAAGCGCGCCTCAGACCACTGCCCTACACACAACCCTGGTGAATCAAAACACTTAAAAAAAACCTACATTGTTAAACAAATCTGTGCAGTCGATATACATTTCGTCACAAGAAACGGCTTTGATATCAAGAGTATACCTAAAAACAAGCACGACTTAATCACCTTTGCTATCTCAATCTACAGAAAAGAAAAAAAAACAAGCTACACCACTGACCTGGCGACTACGGTATATATGGTTTTTGCTACAATACGATACTCATCAAATAGGTATGGCATGCATACAAGATTAGGACAGAGCTTGATAGCATCACGAACAATCATACCATTTTTAAGGCCACATTTACGAGCAGCGTAATTCACTGAGGCCAACTCCGAAAACCCTCTTGAGACACCCTGTAAGTGACATGTGAGCAACAGGCTCACCAAATTTGATGGAAACAGAAGAGAATCCCACCAAGAATGTCAAGTTAGAAAATCATAGCTTAACAGAAACCTTGCTGTGAGTAACTGCAACTGGCTTGTCAACTAAATCAGGTCGATCTCTAAGGGCAACTGAGACGAAGAAACAGTCAAGGTCAATGTGAAATATTGTGCGTGTTGCTGACCTATAACAACTACAACTAACAACACATTCAACATATACAAGCTATTTCATATCGCATGACGTTCTCCTAAACACACAGAACATAATTGTCGTTCATTAGAAAACGCAAAGTATCAAGTCCAATGAAGGAATGAGTGTCGTCCGAACGCATGGCATACACATAGTCCTTCATTTCTTGTGCCAAAGTTGAAATTAAATGAAGGCGAGATCTGAAACAGTGCATTTGTACTTGGAAACCTCGACTGCCCGTGTTCACTGGTTATTT
Organism: Angiostrongylus costaricensis; assembly: GCA_900624975.1. Classification (NCBI taxonomy): domain Eukaryota; kingdom Metazoa; phylum Nematoda; class Chromadorea; order Rhabditida; family Metastrongylidae; genus Angiostrongylus; species Angiostrongylus costaricensis. The sequence goes on from UYYA01004276.1 coordinate 72,716, forward strand.
TTTCGGAGTTTTTTTGGTTTAGCCATTGTGATTCCTTAGAGTCCCGAGGTCAGCCTAGCTCAAGTCTGCACCAGATTGTCGCCACCACAGGCGATTACCGGCATTGTGGATTATAGAGAAAGACACACTTGCTACCATGCGACTAGTTTGATACCAGAACGGTAGTGGATCCTGGTGTTGATTTACTCTTGGTTGGGATTCCTGGTGGAAACGTCGGACACCTTCTCAGCTTGGGACCCCTGCCAGGGGAAGAATCACTCTACTGAACATCGCAGCCTGACCCCCACGAACACTTCCAGCCACGATGAGGCGGTAAACCATTGGGAGGTGGAGTTTTATAAGAAAGTAAACACAACATTTCCATATTAGGACATTCACTACTTCATTAATGATTAGTTTCTATGAACAAATTAAATTAATTCTTTAAATAAGACTGAAGGTTAGTAGTTGATATCTTCACATTAGTCATTGGTCGAAACACTTTACTTGATACTTGATACTTGAACGGCCCGTCCTCACTGGCTGTGCGGGCCTCAGCATAATCACCATTTTTAGGAGACTTACTGGTCAAGCCATTATGGTTCCCTGAAATCTCAAGAGCAGCCTGGCCAAAACCTGCCCCAGGTCGTCACCACGACATGTAGTAGCAGCTGGATAAGAGTGAGATTTGCCATCGTGCGACTTTGATAACAGGACGGTGGTGGATCCTGCTAGTGGTTTGCTCTTAGCTAGGCCTCCTAATGGAAACGCCGAACTCCTTCTTAGCTTGAGAGACCCTGCTGGAGAGACGAATCCCACCGCTGTACATCGCAGTCTGACACCCAGGAACACCTCCCAACCACGATGAGGCGGTAAACCGTTGGGAGGCGAAACACTTTATGATCCCAGAACTCAAAAACCGCAAACGATTTGTAAAAACGAGAGTGCATTACTACTGAAAACGCTATAAGATAAAAAATTTGGTAGAAAAATCGGCAACGACCGCCGAAACATTGTCAGCTACAAAACTAAGACGATCGCCCTTCGGCATGGAAATAGAAGTCACTGCTTCCAGGATGATGATGGACACAATCGACAGCGGCCGATACGCCCAACTTTTCTACAACGAAAATTCTTCAGTGAATATGTGCCCAACTTTACAATCAGAACATTGCCATTATACAACGGTATTGGTAAAACTACATCCTTTTGTTTTGCCAATGATATCTTTTTATACCATTGACATTAGCCAGATGGAATGAAGGCTAGCCGACTTCCACGGCCCTTGTGCACATATTCATCGCCTAGATTTCAGGAACGCAGCCGTCATACAAAACTGATTTCCCATTGATAAGCTATTCGCGCTCAACCGTATGAATACATGGAAATGGTACAGCGATGCGCATCTAGGTCGACACGTCATCACGATGAAAGACTTAACTCCACAGCTAACTAAGCAGAACGAAGCGTGCAGCTTGGGTGGTTAAAGAAATAGAACCAAAACATCCGACTCCCATTACCAATCTTTTCCATTCACCGACTGCTTCTGCTTAAAAGTGCGCAACGGAAATGTCGCCGTGACGTAGGCAGAATGAAAGAGCACGGGCAACTATTGAACGCTTTGTCGCTATAAAGGTGCTGGGAATAATCACTGTCATGGAAATGTGGGAAAACATCCGAATTCCTCATCTATTTCAATGACCAGAGATCACAGATATTTTAACGTCAAATTCTTAAAAAACAGGTGGACATGACATGTACTGCGACTGAACAACAACCGCTGGACAAGTGCCGTCACTCATTAGATTCGTCGGTATGTCAAACGCACCTGAGTTAGACCATCGACCTGATGATTAAAATTCATCACAGGAATTTTAGAAGAATGATGTCATGTTCGGCGAGTCCCTACAGTAACCAGAAGTCACTGGGTTAGTTTCGAACGCGACAAGAACAAATGGAAACGTTACCACCTGCTCGACTCACCCAACATTGAAAATGTAAACAACTCCTCTAAATCCTATTAGTCCTACCAAGTCGTGCTAAATACTATCCTTCTGAGGTATAAAATTCGTGATAACCTCCAATACAAGTTCTTCAGAAATTTAAGAAAAGGAAGTGCTCTAGGCACATTATCATAGTTCAGATGCGGTTGTATTAATGTAAGCTTCATCTAGTTTCTGCTACAGATGCAAAACTAATAGTAAATCTACAAACTCTGATTTCGAAAGCATTTTCTATGTTTTCCCTTTGAATAGTTTACCGCCTCATCGTGGCTGGGAGGTGTTCCTGGGTTTCGGGCTGCGATATTCAGTTGAGGGGATTCATCCCACAATCACGGTCTTCCAAGCTGACAATGAGTCCAGCGTTTGCATCAGGAAGCCCAGCTAAAAGTAAACCAATACCTAGGTCCACGATCGTCGTTGCATAAAACTAGTCGCATAGTGGCAAATCTCTTGATCCACAAGGACGGCGACTGTACGTGCAGGTGACGACCTGCGGCATAATTTGGTTAGGATGAACTCAGAACTTTAGAGAACCATAATGGCTAAAGCAGCAAAACTAGGAAAAGTGGAAATTATGCTGAGGCCTGCACGACCATTGAAAATGGGCCATCTAAGTAGCCAACAAAGTAAGTTCTCATGTTTTCTGGACACAGAACTTCTAATTCTAAGAATAAAAAAGGAACTGAAATAATAACAATAGGTTGCAACCTTGCGTAGTACTCTTCCAAAAAATTCGGATCACGTGCATCGAAAATGCGAGGTTCTCCACCAGCTTCTGTAATGAAGTCCATGTCGTCATTCGCAACAAATAATCACGTTATGTTCATGTGGAATTCTACCTCTCGTTTGATCCACGTGATTATCATCCCACTAGTTCAAATTTTCAATTATTATTAACGATTACGTAGCCGCTGTCTTTTAAGAAAGAAGTAAGAAAAAAAGGAGAAAGAAAGGGAAGAAAGAAAGAAGAGAAAGGAGAAAAAAGGAAAGAAAAGATAGAAAAAATAGAACGATATTATTCTTTTACTAATTTTCTACTCTATTTTTCTTTTACTATTCTTCTATTATTACGCATTTCAAAACGCAATATTTCTTCCAATTTTACTAAGTGTCTCACAGCCACCCTTGAGCAAATCCTGCCGACAATTCGATATCTTTTTTGGACAATGCTACCAAGAACTTTTCGGAAGAAACGGTTTGATTAAAACAACAAAACAGTTACTTCAAAAAATACCTCGAACAAACTCCGCCCCACTCTTTGAATAATCCCTTCAAAATTAAACGAAAACAAACCAAAACATGATGGAAACTATTTCCAGACCTGACGAAGTAAACCCTATTATATTTATGTACGAGAAATCAGCTTTCAGTCAGTTGTTTAACACTTATATTCACACGTCAATGTATCTCAACATACACACAGCAGGCGACGGCCGGTATGAGTCAATAATAGCTCGTAGTGAAAAAGTCGAAAAATTGGGCATTGGATTTTAAGTGTTTCTAGATGGCTATTCTCCACTTCCAGCCAATGATAAAAGGTAAAGAATAAAAGATGAAACTCTCGGCATTGGTCAATCTCTGAGGGTGCGCCATGCATTCAACTTCATTAAGCATCGTTTGAGGTGATTTAATGCATATCTCCCCTTTACAATGACTCGCGGTGGCCTGCCGATGTATCGAGCCAGTGCTGCTATCCTCCCAGACATGTCCGCTACCAATTTGTCGACCGCGGAAGGGCGGAGGGTTTGGTGAGCCTGAGGCGCAGGGATCGATCCTATGTGTATTGCATGGCACCTCCGAACACTGCGCTACACTCTCCACTATGATAAAAGGTAGAATGACTAAAGTCACCGTGACATCCAACATTTTACACATACACTTTCTGAAACAGCATTCTCAATAGTCTTGGTACGTAACCCAGTAAAGAACACACCTTCACTGGCAGTTTTCTTGCGAAGTGCTGCAGTTATGGACCCTTTCTTCTGAGTAGGTAAAAGGAGATATTCATCTACCTTCAACAATTTTCCGGCCGCGATACTGTAATATTGTTGTTATTTCATATCTGAAAATAGAAAATCACTTCAACAACACTAACCAGTCAATGATCCACTCGGGTTTCACGAGTTTTTCGCCTCGGCGCGTTTTGGACACCTCAGAAAGGAAACATTTATGACCATACCACTACTGAAAACAAAGTTATGCTCACCTTTGCGCTTGCTAAGGATGTTGCAATGGTGTATGTCGTAACCCCGTACTCATAATAACAATGGTACTCTCCACCATGTACTTGAATTAACTGGCGAAGTTCCAAAGCTGAAGGGTCTGAAAATTATCGCTACAAGCAAGAAAATGAGGCTATCCACAAGATATCACCAGTATAATCACCATTTTTCTGAGATTTGCTGATTAAGCCATTGCGGTTCCCTGGAGTCCCAATGTTAGTCTCGCCAAAGTCCGCCCCAGATCGTCACCATGGCAGACAGTCGCAGCCCATGCGGATCAGAGGGAGATTCACCACCATGCGACTTTGATACCAGTACAATGGTGGATTCTGACATTGGTTTACTCCTAGCCAGACTTCCTGATGGAAACTTCGGACTCCTTCTCAGCTAAGGCGACCTTGCCGGGGTGAAGAACCCTCCGATCTACACCTTAACCTTACATCCAGGAACACTATCCAACCACGATGAGGCAGTAAACCTTTGCGAGGAACCAGAGCATTAATAAGGCAACAATGATTAAAACTCTCAATGTGCTGGCAATTTCAAGTGTAATACATGAGAAATTTTCTGCATTCTCTGTCTCAACGTGAACAACTATGAAATCACAATGTAGTCACTTTTTATCTAGCGCCTATTCTTATTTCATGGCAGGATATGATGTGAAATATAACCACGATGACGCTGAGATCTTAGCAAAACTTCGGACCGCAGGTGCCCGCGGTGTAGAGTGAACCTGCGATTAGTCTGTACGGGGGCTAACGTGTTCACCACCACACCATTCGGAACCTTCGTTTCGCCTTTCACGTTGCCTATACTATGAAGTCGTTTTTAGTTCGCCTTTGAAAAGCCAACTAACCTGTATATCCATTAACAAAAATCGATATTCCTTTAAAGATGTCTGAGGCGACATTACATGGTCGATCAAGAACGTTCACTTGATAACGAAGTTTGTCCTTCTTTAATTGCATGTATCGATTCTTAAGAGAAGGAACGTTAGTGGGCAGCATAAGGAATCTTACTAGATGTCCAATACATGGCTGGAAATATCCTAATCGGAGACTTACGAAGCTTCTTATTCCTGTCGAACCATCTTCTCGCATACGGGATAAGGAGACGTCCAGGCGATTCTGCATTTCACCGTCTCTTTGAAAAGCCGAAGACTCAGATGGCTTTTCTTCTACATGTGAATTATTGCGTAACTCTACAGCCATCTAAACAACAGCATACACATAGGCGTCAAAGCCATCAACCTCCATGGAACTCACTGAAGGCTTGGAATACTCTAGCTGGCACATATCATTGTTACCGTCTCCTGGAAAACCAGGTCCAGACTTAACCTCGTTTAAGTTCATTTCATCATCCCAAAACGAAGCTTCACATTCTGGCGGGAAGCCTCCTATGTTTGACACGATTTCTGCAAGTGTCGCGTTCTTCAACTTATTTGTTGCAAAACATGTAGATTGTTCAATACCATTTACTTCAGTGACGTCACGACTGTTTTCATCGCTGTCGAAGAGATCAGCTGACTCGTTAGAGTGCACACCTTCATTGTCGCTTAAAACTATGACGGAACTCTACAAAAAATAAAGTAGAGAATGGAAACAGAAAACTGCCAAGCTGCAAAATATAAAAGAAAAAGAAAAAAAAGTGTGCATAAAAGTTATTTTGTCTTCAATGCGATGGCAATCTCGGTTTAGGCTTAGACCAGGTCTAAGCTCTGAAAAAAGCGAAATACGCCGAAATGTCAGGTCTACCGTAAACGGTTGAAAGGATGGAGCTCTGCGTTGATCAATCGCCGAGCTATGCACCATGCATTCGACTCCATTCGTAACACCGTTGGTGACTGAATGCATATGTGGCTTCTACAATGATTCGCGGCGGTATACCTATGTATCGAGCCAATGCTGCCATTCTTCCAAACGAGTCTGGTACCAACTTGCCGACACCGGAGGGATGGAGGTTCTGCTAAGCCTGGGGCGCGGGATCAATCCCAGGTGTATTGCAGGGCGTCTCTGACGGCTGCGCTACATGCGCCCATACATGTGTAGTATCCTATAGTCGAAGCTGTATTTACACCTTGTATTCGTCCACTTCCAAGTGTATATGGGGATGGAATCGGCTCTACTACAAAACAGAATAAAGTAACCCCTAGTGCTTGCTCAGGAAATATACTGAGGAAAAGAAATGGAGGAGAATAGAAATAGAAAATGGAAAAAAAAATTCAATAACTGAGAACGAAAAAAAGAATCTTAAGATATATATACAGATATAGAACAGCTCACGTTTAACGCATCTGAAATTTTTCCAGGATTTTCTTCCAATGTGGCTGAGTCCATGTGAAAAAGTGACTGAAGAAAAACATGGGCGCCTCGGGTGGACAACGGGGAAACCCTTCGTGGTATCCAACGTGTGGTCCGCAGTTCGGACAATGCACTAGTTGATTTCAAAGTAACGCATAGTCATGCTCGTCTGTACTGGTGCAGGACTTCTGAAGAGACGATTCGATAGCTATGCATTTGGTGAGGTTCTATGGTTTTTTTCAAATATTGGTTCTTTGATTTTTCTTCGTATTCATAAGTCCTTTATTATGTCAATTGACATACAACTTCTAGCTTGTGGCCCTCTGACCCTCTTCTTTCAATTGCTTTTTCATTTCACATTACCCGTTTTCAATCTCCTGTGCGGATCTTACCATCTCATTTCTATTCGATTTCTACCATCCCCTATTCTCAAAGTTCTTCCAACTTTTTTTGTGTGTGAATTCGACTGCTGCTTGAGTATTTTTGCCTTCGTCACGAATGTCGTTGAAAGCTCATCGAATCATTCCTCCCTGGATATCAGGGATAGCTGGACTAAGGCATTCCCACATGCATTGCTGGAATGAACTGTTTCCAAGCAAGTTTGGTACCAATTTCTCGACCCCGCAGGGAAGAGATGTTTGGCAGGCCAGGGACGGGTCAAAATAGTGCGTAGCCGCCCTGGTTGAACTCAAACCCGACTGTCACGTTAAAAGCTAGGGTAACCTACTGCATATATGTCATCACTGTTATATTTCTGCGCAATTCGTCCTGGTTCTGTAGCGATGGTGGGTTTTATCATCTCGATAAGGACACATGGGATCAATTCCCGTGCCTTAGGTTCACCAAGCTTTTCAACCGATCTGGATTCGGGGAATTGGTGTTACTTATTCTTTTGTAGCAGACAGTTAACATCTTTGAAATTACGTCCTTATAGTAATTTGCTTTTTTACGTTTCCATTAGGGCTAGGGGCACAAAGAACCGACGATTTCTGTCAAGAAGCATGCTATCATCATCCACCCATTATATTTGCTCATAGGTTTACCTGTGGATTATATTAAGTTTTAGAAATTTAGTACACTATATTTTCGTGAGCAAAGTTTTACTGCTTGCAGAACACAAGTATTTTCAGACCAGCTTCTCATGGCATCCTCACAAGCCGTGTATTTTGCTTCGATTTCAAAACGTGACAGTATTACTTGACTGTGCCGTTGATTTCACATCGTTCAACCACTTTCTACCTCATCTATATGATGAGAGGTAAGACTTTGTGTCCGTAAGATTTCATTTCGCCAGTGCGTGTAACGCAGTTATCGGAGGCGTTCTGCATTGCACATCGGTTCGGTCTCCACGCCCCATGCTCACCAAGCCATCCATCCGCGGTACCAGACTTGTCTGGGAGGATTGGTCGGCAATTTGGTGCCATACCTATCTAGGAGGATAGCGGCGCTAGCTCGATACATCGGTAGGCCATCGAGAGTTATTGTGAAGACCAGGTATGCAATCACCTCCAAACGAGGCTTAATGTAGTCGAATGCACGGTGCATCCTTGAGAAATTGATCAACGTTAAGATCGTCATTTCAAAGCTTTTAGCTTTACGATTTTATTTCATGCCTATATTATTCAATTGCCGCATGTGAAGGATGGAACATATGTGTTTACGGATTTAGTTTGGAAGGATTTCTTTGGCATTTTAGGTCACGACTAAAATGCTTGCCTTCCTTTCGCGATGATCTTTCATACCTAAAAATGTTGAATGATAATGTCTTCATAGAAGGTGTCCCCGAGGTCCATCCGATACCGGTTCGTTTTGTTTTATTTGCAAGCTTGCCTTGTTTTCTCATTCTTTTTTTCCAAACACGTTTTTGAACAGGTATTTTTGTCCATGACTTTCTACTACGAGTTTGAATCCGTTTACCTTTTGTGGTAATGTTTCATGTCTTCAATGATGCTGGTTTGCACTTTTATTGTGATATATTTGATTTGTATATTATCCCACCGATGTTTGTATCAACCATTTTTAGACGAATAGTTGAGATCGCCAAGCATAAACTATCGACATTTCCACTTAACCCATCTTATTTGCCAAGATTATCTGTATATCAATTAGCAATATCTGTAGATTAGATCCTCACCACCCGCATCACCGTTGCTGCGAGGTGTTGCTAGGTGTCGGGCCGTGATGTACAACGGCGGTAGGATTCATCACTGAGCAAGGTCTCCCAAGCTGAAGAGGAGTCCAGCGTTTTTATTAGGAAGCTTGACTAAGAATATATCAATATCAGGATCTGCCAACGTCCTGGTATCAAACTAGTCGCTAGCAAGTCTCCCTTTGATCCACATGCCCGGCCACTGTCTGTGGCTGTGATGAGCTGGGGCAGACATTGGTTAGATTGATTGCCTGATTCCAGGGAACCACAATAGTTAAAGCAGCAAAACTTCCGAAAAAAATAGAAATTATGCTGTCAACATTTTCACTTTATCCTTCCTATTTGCGAAAATTATGTATATATTGGGAAAGACGAAACGAGAGATCCGTATGGTGTAGTGATGAACACATCCCCGGAAGGAGTAGTGGCGGGTTCAATCGCAATCGCAGACACTTGTGGTCCGGAGTTTTGCAAATATCTCAGCATAATTGTGGTTATATCTCTAGATTGTCTATACTTTAACATCGATTAGTTTTGCTGATACTTAGATGTATATCTTTGTTTTACAGTTGGATACGTTGCCAATGAACATGGTGGATTATATTTTGATTTCTAATTGGCAGTCACTTGTAGCGCTTCCGTTCTATGTTAATAATTCGGGATTCAGAGGAACCATATACACAACGGGGCCTGTTGTGCAGTTTGGGAGGTGAGGTTGTTTTCATCTGCTTGTTGTAAAAGATAGCCGAACATTTATATCTTACATTTATTTAGATTGATGATATTAGAACTGATAGAATATTTCGAAAGAATAGTTTTAGACGACATTGGTAAAAAGTGGAAGGATCCATCGATTTATTGGTTCGTTTTTCTTTAAAAATATAAATGGACTGTCGTTTTCTTGTTCAGCAATCGCGAGGTTTTTAAACAGCATACATTTACTTCCATAAAAAACACAATACAATACAACGCTAGCTGACGTTTCGGCAGTATCGCCTTCTTCAGAGCCTGGAAGGGTATTCTGATATACAATCTACTAGGCCAAACGCTTCAATAACACTTACAAAAAGACGAAAGAAGAAAAAAGAGAAGGAAGAGATTACACGATCAACAATTTCTCGAAAAAACCCACCGCTTCTTCGTGACTTCCAATGAGGAAGCTTAGAACAGCTGATTATAGTCGCATGTGGTTGACGACTGCACCATCCCACATCAAAAATCGATGCGAACATACGGGGTCAGGTCGCGTATGACCTCCGGGCATTCGTCCCTGCTATTCATTGTAGGGTTTTTGGCATTGATCCTAAAAGCCTCAAGGAGTTTTCGCGCTGGTGTTTTGGACTCCTGTGCAAGGATATTGACTTTTACTTCAAAATCGTTTCCGCTATGCTTTTGTATCCTATGCGTGCCTAGTGGGGTGCTTCGTATTAGTTTTCGTTTGCCATCTAGATGTTCTTTTATACGGATACACAAAGGTCTGCCCGTTTCGCCAATATATTCATCTCCGCAATTGTTACACGACATCAGGTATATCGTACCTGAACTCATGCAATCACCGTCCCTGCCGTAAGGNGGAAGCTTAGAACAGCTGATTATAGTCGCATGTGGTTGACGACTGCACCATCCCACATCAAAAATCGATGCGAACATACGGGGTCAGGTCGCGTATGACCTCCGGGCATTCGTCCCTGCTATTCATTGTAGGGCTTTTGGCATTGATCCAAAAAGCCTCAAGGAGTTTTCGCGCTGGTGTTTTGGACTCCTGTGCAAGGATATTGACTTTCACTTCAAAATCGTCTCCGCTATGCTTTTGTATCCTATGCGTGCCTAGTGGGGTGCTTCGTATTAGTTTTCGTTTGCCATCTAGATGTTCTTTTATACGGATACACAAAGGTCTGCCCGTTTCGCCAATATATTCATCTCCGCAATTGTTACACGACATCAGGTATATCGTACCTGAACTCATGCAATCACCGTCCCTGCCGTAAGGACAAATTACGCAATTTGTTGTTTCACCCAGACGGTCATACAGGCGGTTGCGAACTAATTGGCGACGTAGAGTAGCCGGTGGTATTTCAACTATCGCTACCGATTCCTCTAGACTTGCCCTTCTTAAGCATCGTTTTATAGCTACGCTTATTTCATCGTTTGTAAAATGCAGCATGAACGGGACTTTCTTTTGGCCAAGTGTTTCGCGTGGGCGCGTCGTTCTCCTTGTAAACTTAAACTGTAAACTAAAATGAGTCCATTTATCCATTTATCCTTATCCTGTTCGATTTCCAGATGGTCTGGGAAATATTTCGCGCAAATAAGGGGGTTGGCAATGGGACAGCGATTGGCACTAAGCCTTGCCATTGTGTTTATGTCTAGGATAGAAGCCTTGTTACCGATCTCCGGCCACTATTCTACTGCAGATATGTAGATGATTGTTTTGTCGTCTTCTCTACGCAGTATGCTGCTTAAGAACCTAGCTATTGCTCAACAGGAAACGACAAATAAATGGACTTGTTTTCAGCACCATTTTCAGTAGCCAACGAAAAAAGTATATCACTACTCTATTTCTAGTGCATTTGCCAATGCTCCCGCTAGAAATCCTTTGGAATGGATGCAATTTTATTCGAAGCATGTAATGGAGCAAGCCCTACAGCGCATCACTACGGTGTCCTTCAATCAACCTATTGTGAGTGTCCTTTCGTTGCAGTGAATTTTCGTGCAATAGTAAAAGGATTAAGCTCTCGGCGTTGATCAATCTTTGAAGGATGTGCCATACATTCGACTTCATTAAACATCGTTTGGAGGTGGTTGAATGCATATCTGGGCTTTACGATAACAGTCGGTGACCTACCGATGTATCGAGCCGGCGCTGCTATCCTCCCAGACGTCTGGTACCAATTTGCCGACCCCGGAGGGATGGAATGCTTCGTGGGTCCGGTGCGCGTGGATCTCTTCCATATACATTGCAAATCGTCTCCGACCACTGCGCTACACGTTCACTTTCGTGGAAAACCTTTATTTTACCTCAATGCTTTATTCATGTTTAGTTTTTACTTTTTTTTAAATGGAAGTGCTTGGTAGTTTTTAGAATCTCGAAGGAGGAATTTCGGTGTTGGCTTGTCCAAGTGGGTACTCTATCGGCTCATCGAACTGGGTTTTTAAAACGGAATACGAGCGCGTAGGTTAAAACTGTTAAGTAAATTTGTGGTGAGATATGTTGGTTCTTAGATTTTCAAAACTGACTTGAAAATTGAGATTACTTTGATACCTAGATACTTGGATGGCCCGTCTTCACCGGTTGTGCGGGCACCAACACAATTTCCATCTTTTCGCAGTTTTGCTGGTATAGTCGCTGTGGTTCCCTGGAGTTCCGAGGTAAGCCTGGGTAAAGTCTGCCCCAGATCGTCACCACTACAGGCAGTCGGTCCTTGTGGATCAGGAGAAGATTTACCACCGTGCGACTAGTTTGATACCATGATGGTGGTGGACCCTAGTATTGGTTTACTGTTATCTGGACTTCTTGATGGAAACGCCAGACTCCTCAGCTTGGGAGACCTTCCTAGGGGAATGAATTCCCCGCCTCCGCTGTACATCGCAGCCTTTCACCCAAGAACACTTACTATCTACGATGACGCCGGTAACCGTTCGGAGGAAGGTTGAAATTAAAGTTCAGAATCAGCAAAATATGTTACTTTAAAAATATGTTGATTTTTGCTAACATTTTCGTCCATCAGGTGGGATATCTCACATCGTCATCCACTCGCTCAACTCACTCACGATCCGTTGAATGGGAGAAACTTCAAGATGCTGATGCACTTATTTTGACATCGTTGGGAAGAACACCAGAACTAAGCCTCGAAGTCAGAGACTGAATTTTTTGTCATTTCAAATTATTTCTTAATCTTTTGACGACAGTGAATCCCATTTATGGGATGCTTCTTGCAGAAAATATGTTAAAATAGGTAAAAATGTAGCTCTCGGAGTTGATCAGTCCCTGAGGGATGCGCAATGCATTCGACTTCATTAAGCATCGTTGGAGATGACTCAATGCGTATCTGGTCTGTACAATGACTCGCAGTGGCCGAACGGTGTATAGAGCTAGTGCTGCTATCCTCCCACACAAATTTGGTACCTGTTTGCCGGCACCGGAGGGATAGGAGGCGTCGTGAACCTAGAGCGCGGGGATCGATCCCATTTGTCATGCAAAGCGCATCCGACCACTGACCTACACGCGCCCGTCTGGGAATATATTGCAATATAAAATCTAGACACGACTGTTTCTATTGAATTTCTTTAATTGAAGTGTTGAAGTGGAAATCATTAGAATCTGGACATATTTACCTACGAGGCAAGGAAAAATTCCACAGCAGTTAAGTATTAGGCTTCTGAAGCACCCGAATGGTTTTTTTCCGGTTTCTTTTCTCGTACTACATATCTCCTAAAGCAAACCAGCTGAATATGGCGGTTTATCGCACATTACACGGTGGTGCCCTCGATTGCATTGTCGATTTTGGCGGCTGACCCGCTAGTGTTAAGTTTTCTAAAGTTATAGTTTATTAACTTGCACTGAAATGGAGGTTCGAAGGCCTAACGAAGTTTTTCATTGTATGGTTTCTTAGAGCGTTATAATTGAAGTATCTCAAACGGTTTTGGACACGTTAAAACGAGGAGGAAATGTTTTGATGCCTGTGAATCCTGTTGGATCCATTTTTGATTTAATCGATGTCGTTTCTAGGAGTATAGACAATGCGGTGAGTGGTTTTGTTGGTTCTTTACGTGGTTTCTTTACCTAGCCGATGTTCTTCATTAAGCCAGTTTGTTTAGGGAGGCTCCATTCTAGAAACACGCATCTATTTCATATCGCCTGTTGCCAAGGGTGCTTTGGCTTATTCGAATGTAAACGCTGAGTGGTTATCGGAATCAAGACAAAATGCTGTATATGTTCCAGAAGAACCGTTTTGTCACATAGCAGTAAGTTTTGAACTACGAACTAGTCAACTTTGTTATCATCAGAATTGATAAGCACTGTAGGTTCATGGTGGTGTAGCAATTTATAAGAATTTTTCGATTGTGTCGTTTTCTTGTTCAGCAATCGCGAGGTTTTTAAACAGCATACATTTTTACATACAAACATACAAACACAGACAGCGTATAATTTTTCGATTGTTTGGACCGATATCTTACCTGTTATAGAGATTACAGGAAGTTAAGTTCTTATATGTTTTAGGACGTTTGGAGCTAATTGGGTAGCAATTTGTATTTCGTCTGGTCTTTTCTGTCGACATTTATAGTTTCTTTTGGTCATACTGAGGAAATAGTATGTGCATGGTGACGCACGTAGAGGTTATAATTGGCCAGCACTGTTACTTAAAATCAATAGGGGTCGGGTTAGTGTATTTCAAGATGGACTTTCCTTTAACCTCGGTATGACAAATCAACATGTGTTTAAATTTTTGGGCTTACACGAGGCTGGTAAGTAAATTTTGTTAGGCTAACGTTTCGACGTCTTCACGGTTCTAAGACGAAAACGTCAGCCGAATAAAGTTTACTTATCAACTTCGTGTAAGCTGAACAATTTAAACGCATTGGAAGGGGTAATTTTCATTTGCAAGTAGTACAAAGTAGGTCAATCTATCCATGATTCCTGTGTTGGAGATGCAGATAGTCCACTATTTATTATTATTTAGGGGTCGGCAAATTTGTTCTTAGTTTCTTGTGTTTAAGGAGACCACGGAAGCTCAAACTGTAAACGGGGAAAAAGCCGTTTTATTACAAATAAGGAAGTTTAAAGCCTTATAGTAGTACCTTCTTTCATTGGTAAACTAACACGAGGTTGTTACCAATATTTGTTCGGCTAACGTTTTGCCGTCTTCGTTTTCCTCTGAGCCGGTGATCCGAGTCGATGTCCACAGTCGCTCATCTTCTCGATGTGGTGTATTCGTCGCGCATCCAGCCGGATCTTCTATAGTGGAACATCTCTCGAATGAGCCATACTCAGCCGGAGATGCCCTTATACACAGGATTTTTCTTACTCATAGTCCTGACTGTCCAGTGGTAGTTAATTTGTTTATCCGGACAATCAACTCTGCAGAATTCTGTATCATTATTAGATAATACGAAGCATAATAATACGACGACTTAAGTACAGTGAATTACAGTGACCTTATGATAGTATTAGTTGCATGATTTCTGCAACAGAAACTTCAAAAACACAGAGTTCTTTCTTCTGGTGCTGTTCTACGAGGTTCCTGTTGGTTTTGCTGTGTTTACATGAATTCCACTTTTTAATGTTATTCAACCACTCTGAATAAGTTGCTCTTACAGCTAGTTCGGAATGGAAGACTCAAACTCTATAGTAATATCTATGAATCGTTTTGTCGAGAATACAAGACACCATGCGTTGTAAGTTTTTCTATTTTCAATCTTCATACTTCATCTTTAAATCTTTAAGTTTTAAATCTCTATGATTTTTTAAGTCTTTAAGTCTTTTACATCTTAGTTTGTAGAAACTTCTATCAGGTTTTTACTGGTCATCCATCGTTGCGCTTAGGAGATGCACCACATCTTTTAGAAATGTGGGGAAACGACTCGAAGAATGCTTTGATAATGACTGGTGTGTCCATTGTTCGTATGTTGATAGATATAGTCTTCTTTTCACAGATTTTTCTTTTTTGAAGTCATTGTCGGGCAAGAATTTCTTAAAGAACACTAGAAATCTTATAGATCCCGATTATCCGCTTAATGAGGTATATAGACCTTATGAAGAATTAGCTATACGTGCGTTTTACTATCCGATTGAGACGAGACTGGAGTTTTCTCAACTCAATTCAACATTGCTTCCAATAGAGCTTAAACCAAAAGTGAGTATTGACATATGAAAATCTCATTGAATATTAGTTCGATTCACAACTCCTGTGGTTAAATAGTGCAGATATTCCTAATATAATCTTAGGAGCTGTAAACTTCCTTCATTATGTATTTCGGGATATCGCTATGAGGTTTTTGTAAATCCGAATCGGCATTATTGATGTGAAATTAAGTAGACAATCACCGTGATGCCGAGATGCAGATCTCCAGATCCCAGGTGTCTGCAGTGGCGACAGAACACGTTTTTATCCTTTCCGGTGACTAACGAGTCCACCACCACGCCATGCGGGTTCTTCGTTTCAACTTTCCATTTTCTAATCTTTCTGGTTTCGTCTCTATGAAGCGTAATTTACGGCAAGTTACAATGGTTTTGAAGGGAGGGCGTTTGGGGATATTTGTACGCTTAATTACACAGATCGTTTGAATAGAGTAACTTTTCCTTGAAGAACATCCTGCGCGCAAAACGGTTCAGCACCACATATCGTGCAGATTCTAGTACTTCCTCCATTAGATTCGTTTTCTCTCATATTCCACCAAGGTCTTCGGATTTTCCGTATGAGTTCGGTGCTGCTTGGGTGCTCTAATTTTCTTTATGAATGCCATTAAATATTGGTCGAGTCGACTTTCTCTTATATCCTTGGATAGCCTTGTTAATGTCTTCCCATATTGTTACCATAGTCATTCACCAGCTTTTACAGATCAGAGCGAGCATCCGGGGTCTTATAATTATTGAACGACATGCTTTACCTTTCTCCCAGGTAGTTTTCATTTTTACCCTAACGTACCATCGGCAATCATCCATCAACGGGAACAATCTAGAAGGCGCAAATCAGCATTGAACCTATTTAAACTGCGGCTGTGGTTGAAATAACTCTGATATTTCGACTCATTACCTATAAGTCCATACGAATCCAAATGGGACAATTTTCACAACCCACGTTCTAGTCGTACTTACTCGCCTTAGTATCTGTCTCTGTGACTAACTGCAAATTCACAAGTCAAGTTGTAGAAATACTCAGGAATATAGCCCATTGTAGTATTTTCCTCTCTATGAGCAAGATTCAGATTTTATGAAGCGAATATTTTGAAATTTTACATTTCGCTTCACCTCTTTTCAAATTTTACCATTGAATAATCATAAAAATAAGGAACTAGTTTGTAAAAAATTATATCGTTGAGACGGTACAGCAACGCTTCTTCTGCAGTGTCTCTAAATATGTCAAGTTTCAAACTAAACTAGTTGTAGCTATCGAAAATTTGTCGCCTGTTATTAAAGGTTTATGTACCCTAGCTAGTAAATAGCACTGAATGAAATATATGGGAAGGACAACTTGAGTTTATAACCGAACGGCTTTAATGACCATCTTTTTTTTTCATCCTTCTTAGTTTTAGTCATAGTTATTATTAAGTGCCGTTGATAAGTTGGAGTACAGTATTTGAAGATAAGGTGGTGTGGACAGCGCGGTGGTAGTTGTGCTGCTCAGTACGCGCACCTACCTCTCATTACTCTAGAATTGGTGGGTTCGTAACAGTTCTGGAAAAAAAACTCCATCTGATGCACGGACGCCGAAGTCTGTTTGTATCGAACACCCAGTAATGCCGTATCACAACTATCACAGGGTTCCAAGGATGATCGACCAACGTTCAACGAAATTCGTGAGAAAAGCTAGTCCTCATGCAGCAGCCTAATCCTTGCACAAATCTTAGAACCTTCGTGAATATTGGATACGAGAGAATAAATCGAGGGGAAGAACGCTTTCGACCTACACAATATATGATGAATCGTCCTTTATAAAAAATTCTCTAAAAAATTAAAAAATAGTTATGGTTTTTGTCATTGTTTTGAGAATTTATTAATGGGTACTGCTTTTGGGAAGAGGTTAAGGTGCAAGGGCGATATTTTTTGCAACTGTTCATAGAAATGTTTATTATGAGAAACTTTGAGGGTTTTGTATTGCAGAATCTTATTGTACCCGATGTGTACTCTTTAAGTCATAACTCCAAGTCACCAACTCATAACCGTATTGAGTTCCTTGTGCAATACGTGAGTTCATTTATGTAACTGTTTTTTTTTCTTGCAACAGCTTCCGTCCAGATCCCCAGTTTTGCCGTTTTAATCTATCAGCATTCGTTTTCCAGAACTCCATATTGCCAATGAAATACGACGAGCAGATATCGATTTCGTTGCCGTCTAAAAAGTTAAGAAAGAGGAAGATAAAAATTAGTTCTGATGTGAGGAATCCTGTTTAATTGATAGCATTGAGATCCCTTGCTCCATAGGTCTAGGTTTTTATAGCATATCAGTTAGTTTCCATTGGTGATAAATCTGAATTCTACTTTATTTTCTCCTATTTCAGGTAATCAAACGATTGGAGCTTCGCGGTCATTATGCTAATCCTGAGATAGGTGTCGCTCCATTGTCGGGTTTGTTATGTGCATACGATGATGCCTATGAACTTCTTGTACGTTTTCGCCCTTCCATACTCTTTTTCTCAACGTGTTTCACTCGTTTCTTATGCTATTTTAAATGCCCTGACGTATAATTAATCCCTGAGTATGTGCCATGCAATCGACTTTACTAAGCATCGGTGATCGAATGCATATGTTGGCTTTAAAATGATTCATGGTGGCCTACCGATGTATCGAAGCAGTGCTGCTATCCCCCAGACAAGCTCGCTACGAATTTGCCGACCTCGGAAGAATGGAGGGCTTGGTGGGCCTGGGCCGCAGGGATCCATCCTATGTGCAGGGTCATTGCGCTACACGAGTCCATGAAACATATATGGTCTAATTAATTCATTTCTCAACTTGTGCCTTATAGCCTGCGAAGAAGAAAGTTGGAGCACTTCGCCCGAAATACACTGGGCAACTCACAACGGATGCAGTTATAAAGGCGCTTCAAAAGGTTAATTTTGTGCTGTGTGCTCTGAATTTCTGGTGGACGTCATTATTATTATGATTATTATTATGCTACCGTTGTCCAATAGAGGAATTTTCAGAGGAACCTTTCTGGTCGAGTGACTTCACATCCTGATGGTGAGCGAACAGTAATACGAATAGATTCTATTGGGTCATCAATAACATTATCAGAAGACGGAATGAGCACTAATATTCAATCACCGAAAGAGCACAGAATGATGCTACTGGATGCTGTGACGTCGTATTTGCAAATTCTATGCTGATACGTTTTTAGATATATGTTTGCTTAAAAGGGTGTTTTTTTAACAGTGGTTTGACAGCACATTTATACAAATATGGTCCAAATGAGCAGCTACAGCAAGGTGTTAGGGTTCCTCTACCAATCTTTTCATAATTGATACAGGTCGTTTTTTTTTCGTTATTTTATTTCTCATCTTCCGTTTATTTTGAAACGTGAGGAAGCCTAAACCACACATTATGATTTGTTAATGAATCTTGAGAGAAAGCGTTCTATGTTTTGTGACCAGTTTGTTTACGCAGCTTATCACTATGTGCTTTGACAACGCGATTGTACTTGGATATTTGAACGGCACGTCCTCACTGGTTGTGTGGGCCCCAGCATATTCTCTATTTTCTCGGAGTGGTTTAGCTATTATATTTCCCTGGACTCCTGAGGTCAGTCTAGCCAAAGTCTGACCCATGCTGTAACCACCGCAAGCAGTCCCAACCCTTGTGAATCAGAGGGAGATTTGCCACTATACGACTAGTTTTATACCAGAACAGTGGTGGTGGATCCTGTTAGCTAGCCTTCCTGATGGAGATGGAGAAGCCGGATTCCTCAGCTTGGGAGACCCTGCCAAGGGATGAATACCCTCGCGGGTTGGCGCAACCCGACACTCAGGAACACCTCGAGCCACGATGAAGCGGTAAACCGTTGGGAGGAACGGTCCGCTAGTACAAGACAGGAACTCATAAATAGAAGTGGTTCCCCATCGTTGCTCAGAAAACGTGGTTTTACGGAAACACTATTTGTGTTTTTAATCTTTATAGCCAGTCGGATGGAATGACTACACGTTTCACGAGGCTGTATTATACTCGTACGAACCGATTTCAGCATCAGGAATCGCCACATCTTAATGTAAGTCTTACCGTTTCTAATAGTTTATAATTCTGTCTTATTTCCACGACGTATTGAATATTTTTCGCATACAACTACGATGATGCTGAAATATTTGCAAAACTCTGAACAGCAGACGTCTTGAGGCGGGGATCGAACTTTCTTACTACTCTTTCGTGAGGCTAACGCGTTCACCACCGCACCATACGGGTCTTCCTTTTCATCTTTCTCTCAGCTAGTTTCCTGCCTATCAGTACCATCAGCAATCACCCGTCAACGTGATTGATCTGACGAGTCCAAATCAGCGTTGAACACAGTTAAGCTGAGTCTGTAGTGTAGGTCACAATGCAAAATATCTAGGCATCATTGTAGTTGTGTTTCACATCATGCTCTGTCATGGAAAAAGAATAGGTAATAAATAGAAAGTGATTAATTGCATTTTGGCGTACTTTTTTTGTCACAGCTAATCCATCGTCTATTGCAGCAGTTTTTCTCTTTCGTGTTTGAATACTAAGGTATCGGTTGAAAAGCATTATTTATTCACTGCATTGTGCTTGCATTGGCTACAGTTTGTTGTTTAGTCATGGAATGAAAATAGTGTAGTGTCAGCATTGTTTCTTCAAACTGTGACTAATATTTTAACAAGTTATGCTCACGTTGCGTTTGTTTGACATGCTAGGGCGGGAGTTTAGCTTAACGTTTAAATTAGTATTTATACCATACCATGTTCAATTTTAATGTCTTTAGAGCAAGCTGGAATAAAAAGAGTCATGATAATAACCAACTTGTTTAGATCGTTGAGCTTACAAGAGGTTGTTAGATTTTTTTTTTATTGGGCTAACCTTTCGATATCTTTGTCTTCATCAGAGCTGATGATCCGAGTTGGTGGTACACATCGAATGGATCTGTGGACCATCGACTCGGATCATCGGCTCTGATGAAGACGAAGACGTCGAAACGTAAGCCGAATAAAACAATTTTACCAGCATCGTGTGAGCTCATCAATTTAAACAAGTTGATTATTTTACTACCGAGGTTAAGATTTCGTTGGTCTGAAAATAGTTATGATTATAATTGCTTTTCTCTATATTTATTAAAAATCCCTCAAAATGGGAATTCTACAGACATACTGTCCCGAAAATGGTGTGGTCTCTTTTGCATCTAAAGTACATTTCTCTTCCCAACGTTATGGGAAGGAATGCTGTTTAGTGTACTTTTTACTTTTAGTCGCATATACTCTTTCCTTCTGTTACTCCATATGAAGTGTACTCTCCGGATTTCAAGCCTTCGGATATCGAAGAGTTGATTCCGCATAACAAGGATGTGCTACCGAAGATTTTAACTAAGAAAGAGGTCTATGCTCATGCAGACGAGGTAGCAACGGCGAAGAGCACCGGATGTGCTCCAACCAGACGAGCTCTAAGTGAGTTTATTGCTGGTCTTTAGCACTTTGTATCATGAAAACATCCTAGCCTAGGTATAACTTGTTTGACTAGGTTTACCACTGATACTAACACCAATATAAAACAAAGCTCACGGTGTTGATCTATCCTGAAGGATGCGCAATACATTCGACTTCAATAAGCATCGTTGGAAGTTATTTAACGCATATCTGGCCTTTCTAATGAGTCGCAGTGGCCTACCAGCGTATCGATCCACTGGTGCTATCCTCCCAGACAAGTTTGGTAGCAATTTGCCGACCTGAAGGATAGAAGGCTTGGTGGGCCTAGGGTGCATGGATCGTTCCCATGTGTGTTGCAGGGCGCCTCCGACCACTGTTACACGCGCACTTTGTAATATACTAGTACTAATATACTAATTGTAATATAATTTGCTGCTAAATGTACTTTCTCAATATTGCAGCACTCATTCGGGGATTGCTGCATGCGCGATCGCAGTTAAAAACATCGCTTTCTGATCGCTCGGTTACCTTATTCAACTTCCATACAACCGATTTTGCGGAAAAACTTGTTAATGTAAGTTTTGAGATTGTGTATTCCATGTCTTCACGTCATCACTCCCTTGCCGCAGTATATACGTTGAGTCTTGAAATCACTGATCTTTACCCTTTGCCTTTAATCCTTCTTACCTTTAATCACTTTGCTGATTCCTAATTGCTTAATTACACCAAGTTTTAGTCAAACATTGGAAGCCTCGTCCTCGTTGAAAGTGAACACTCCTATGCCAGGCAAGCTAAGGTGTGTTTTTTACTCTACATATATCACAGAACATTGCGAACATTGCTAGTACACAGTTTCTCTACTTATTAAAATCAACCTTAACCCAGTGTTTTACTGCTTCCGGTAACATTTCATGTCTATGTGTTATTCGGTTCTATTAGGTAGGCACAGTGTAATATTAACACCACTCAGTGTCCTCATACTCGATACTGTTCTGCATTCTATCGGAGAATGAACAACTTTAGACTTCTACTGTGTTACTAATTCACAAGCAGTATCAGAACTTTTGCTATACCAAGTGATAAGTATATGTTTGATGGTGCTTGATTGAAGTACGTACTGCGTACACGTGATCGTGGTGAATAGTATGACTCTTCGTCGAATTCTTTCATGCTCATCTCGTAGTCTATAGAGGCGTGGGCGTGTAGAGATCTTGCTATCGGCTGCTCATGTCGGTCAAACACCACAGTGTTCGGGCGTTTCGCTTCTTCTCTGAAATACTAGTAGAGTGTATTGCTTTGTTACTTATTTTTCGTCTTATCTGTATTGTTTTTCAGTTTAGTATCAGTATTCTTATTAGGGGATCCATTCTCCGACAAGGACTCCCATGCTTAGAGGGAGTCCGGTGTTTCCATCAGAAAGTTCAGCTAAGAGTAAACCATTACCAAGATTCCCCACTTTTCTGATATTGAACTAGTCGCATGGAATCAAATTTCCCTCTTATCCACAAGGGAAGTGACTGCGTGTGTTGGTGACCACCTTGGGCAGACTTTGGCTATGCTGACCTCGGGACTCCAGGGAACCACAGTGGCTAAACCAGCAAAACTTCGAAAAGGTGGAAATTATGCTGGGGTCTGCTCAACCAGTGAGGACAGGCCATCCAATCATCCGAGCAAGTGAGTATTCTCATCATGCGAACAGCGGAATAACGTTATACAGTATATAAGTTGCTAAAATTATTGGACCATTAATCAATACTAGCACTTCATCTTTAGTTGCTGACTCCTGATTTTTCGCCGCACATGGTGTGAGCCATATGTAATTCATGAGTTCGGCCTGCTTCTAACGGATAAACCCGCCCTTTTTGTTGTGCTTCTCGCTCTATAACCCAATTTTTTCCCACATGTTTTGCGCTCGTTTCTGTCTCGATGTTCCACGTAGCCTTTTTGTTCTCTTTTACATGATTTTATACTCATGTGACATATCTAACTCTAGTACGAATGAAAGGACTCATTCGCCATTGCTGTCAGTCTTCGGTAGGATTTTGTAGGGTACTTTTTTATTATTATTATATGATCCAACATCACATGTACTGTGTGGATCCCAGTAATGTTTTATCCCATTTGTTTCCTCGCATCCACCATACACAAAGATCTTCGAACTTTTATAGCTAGTGTCCGGGTTTATTGAGGAATTTTCGCATACTTCACGAATATTCTAGAATGCTGGTAGAGTTGATTCTCTGTGAGGTCCTGAGATAACAGGGTTGCAGCCTATCCCCTCGGATTGGAGTGAACGAACTGTTCTCAGACAAATCTGGCACCAATTTTCCTACCACAGTAGAATAAGAAGTTGAATGAGTTAGGGTTTTGGTCGAGCTACAGGTTGACATGGTTGTACGGTCTGCGAAATGAACGGGATCACTACAACTACGCTACTTGCTTTGTGAAGTTCGGGAGGCATGTTTTGGTGTTCATAATGTTTTTATTTGTACCAATCGACTCCATGCGAACTTTTCGTGTCATCACACTGTTAGAGAATGTACCAACAATCAGTTGCTGGTAAAAATTGAATTGTATAGGTTTGAACCAGATCGGTTGAAAATGAATTATGTTCCGTTTTCCATTAACTGCTAGTCGAGATTGTACCAATAATGTCTTTTGTGCTAACTGTCGATAAAGTTCTGAAGTGTATCGCGGGGATGAACTAGCAGATACGGGCAAAAGAGGAATGGTTTATGAAGGCAGTGAATGCTGTTACAGAGATGAAGAAACGCGTTCATTCTTCGTATTGTTTGAGATATTCTACATACCCATGCTTTTTAAAAATTCTCAATTTTTCTATGATGAAAAAAATTGTCCACCACCCAACTATACTGGTGTTAGCATTTGGTTTCGGCTTCGCTGATAAGGGTGCAGAATAAAGTGTTCAACATTGACCAATCGCTGAGGAATACTCCGTGCATTCGGCTTCTTCAGGCATCATTAGAGATGACTGAGTGTATATCTGCGTTATACAACTGGCCTATACAATGTATCAAATCAGAGTTCTTATCCTCCTAGGCAAGTCTGGTACCAATTTGACGACCCTGGAGAGATAGAAGTCTTGGTGACTTCTGGGCACGTAGTCGAGCTAACGACATTTCGGTTAAATCTGCTGGAATATATCCTAAGTAGGTGCGAATTAGATGCAGCCAATGGAGGGCATGTTTTTGATTGGAATATTTGGAGAACTGCCGCAAAAAAACTGACGATAGAAGTGATGGATTGTAAAATTGTATATGAGAATTGTAAAATGCAAAGGTTTTGTAGCCATAGTGGTTAAAACTCTATGTAAATGCTACTTAAAAGTGTTTGTTATGTGGGTGATAGGTTGTGGTGATTTGACATGCAAAAATATTACTCGAAAGAATTGTTATTGTAATGTGTTTTCGTTTTTGTGTATAAAGTTCGGATATATAGCGTGTATAATGTATCTAAGTGCTCCGAAAAGTGGTTTGTGAAGAATATAAGCCTTCTCGTTCCACGGTAGCGGAATATCTGGGTGGTAGGCTATCGAATTAATGTGGAAGATCCAACAAGGAACTCCGTGCGACATAATGAACAGCAGAAAAGAGAAATGAGAAATATGACAAGTACTCCATGGAATAAGTCATTTATGAATTATACCTGTATCAATGGGTCAGATTTCCTTTTTAAGGCAATACTACACAAAGCACCTGATCTAAATCCAAAGAAAAAATTATGTACCAGTTTGGACAATATATAGCGTTTCCAGTGGTTTATTTTGCCCTCTAGGTTCTATTCTCAGAAGCTTCCCCAACTTCACAGATGTTGTTATTAAGTTATTATCATGTTCTAAAAAAAGTATGTTCTATGCTTAATAGTATACAGAAACTGTTTTCCTCAAGTGTTTGTTCTTGATAACTTGGTCCTACTGTAGTTCTTGACATTTGTAGGCAACTAAGCAATAAGTGTATCTGTATCATTTCAAACATGTGTTCAGCATTTCTTCATACTTTTGAGTAACACCAGCAGTTTCACATTTTCGCCTTGTCTTAGCTGACTCTGATTAATTCGTTGCGAAAGGCATACCCAGATGTGTGGTTAAATGTTTTAAATGGGTGGTTTGGAGGAACATCGTCACCCAGTTTCCTTCATTCTTGTTTTTAAGCCTGACAATTGTAACGCATGTTTTGCAGAAATAATCCAAATTAATTATGACGTCCGCTTACCTATTGATTTGTACTACTTCTTGATCGTTCCTCATGAATGATGTAAGCTTGTAAGGTCTTCTAACTTCCCAAGGTTCTCTTTTCTTGTGTTGCTGTATTGATCGGTAGTCGGAAATGAGTCTCGAACTTACTGCATACTGATCAACGCTATGTGATCGATGCTGAAATCTACAATTTAGGTTAAAGTGAAATGAGGGAGCAATTAACTCTGTTTCAAGTATTGCAACATTTTCGGAAGCGCAGTAAATGTTTAGTTGTGCTTAATTGGTATTGTGAGAAATCCTTAACCACTAAAAGCAGTTGTTTTGTATGGATTCAGTGAGTGGATAATATGCTAGTGTAGATTGATATCATCGTCAATAATGTAATATCGTCAATCAATATTTGCAAAACTCCGGACCGCAGGTCTATGTATGCGGTGGGGAACGAACACGCGCTGTTGTCCTTACCGGGGAGCAGCGCACTTCACCACTACACCATCCGGGTCCTTCGTTTTACCTGTCTCTCAGCTAGTTCTTCAATAGAAAAAGATCGATAGAACTAGCTGAGAGACAGGTAAAACGAAGGACCCGGTTGGTGTGGTGGTGAACGCGTTACTCCCCGGAAAGGAGAATAGTGCGTGTTCGTTCCCCACCGCATACACCTGCGGTCCGGAGTTTTGCAAATATCTCAGCATTTCATACGAGTTAGATTTCGCAACATACCCTGCCATTAAAAAGAAAAAGGCAATAAATAAAAGGGTTAAGATCGTCGTCAACGTTAAGAAATCAGAAATGTGACGTTGTTCCAGGAACATATTCCTGAAGAAGTTTCTGAGCACTCATCTGTTCATTATTTGAATGCATTCTAACAAATAGCCTCCAATATTCATTATTTTTAGTGCGTATGGTTCGAAAACCATGACCGCTTTCAGAATTTCCAGCAACATATCCGAGATCGTAAAGAATTTTATTAACTTTTTATTTTCTGTTCTATTTATTTTAACTTCTTTTCTAACTTTTAAATTTTTTGTTTTATTAACTGGGATAGAGACCATTAAAATCTACAGATCTCTGGCGTTAATATGAAAGTTCTTTTGTTCTGTAGCGTCAAAGTTCTTATGTTTGAAGTCCACGAAGCGTACTTGCGTTTCGTTTTTTTCACCGAAACCTGAATGTCGACCACTCGATTCGACCGAACAGTTGGGATTTTGTAGAATAGTAATCTATGATATATATTAGTGTATCGCTGATTTTTGTGGCTGCTGCGTATCTGTTAGGAATGTTAACAATCCAACTTCCCTCTTTTGAATATTTTAATCCCAACGAAGTTTAAGAATGAAACAGAACTTTGTAAAAATTGTACATATATTGTAGGCGATTGAACAAAATGTTTTTTACATATCTTTAGTGTAGTGAATTCATTGTATATCTACTAAAGGAGAATTTATAGTCAGTTACCGAAAAAATATCTGTATCTATAATATAAATATCTAACGTTGTGTCCTAGAGTTCAAAATGCTTGCGAATCTTTAGAAGAAGACAAATGCGTTTCATCACTCTCCTAGGCTCTGCTCTTCTGCGTGTGGCTCTGGGTAGCTTGGCGAGCTCTTGTGGTGCTTATTTGTTAAATGCAACCGTGTACCAGCATCCCATTCATTATCCACCTAAATTTATTACAGAATTTGGCCTAATTTATGTGCAAGATATAATCCGAACTCATTCAATCGCATCCGCCAGTGTGTATGTATCTCACTGCGTGTATACGAAGTGCATTAATCATTTTGGCGCAGTAATATGTGAGCCCACCCTTTGCATCCATTTACACCTCCCCGCAAGTTAATACTTGCTTTAGGTCCGCCTTTATTTAAACCCTAGCTCCTGGAGCACTGCATTTTCTTGGCCAACCGATTTAAGGTTCATGGATTGAAGGCGAATCGTATATTTGTAGCGCACTTTATGACTTATTGGAGAATAATTCTTATCGGTCAAATTAGACCGATGGTAAAGACGATGAGGTTCGAGTGCAGTGATGTATGCTAATGTGAAATATGCTTGGGTCGTGACATCTTGCGATGAATTCGCCCATGAAATTGGTGAAGAATGGCAATCTATCACTTGAGGGCGTACTACTAGCTAATTTGAATTGAGGTGGTATTTCTACTGATACTATCTCTTTTCTCGCATTTTCCATCGTCCTCTGCTCATTATTTTCCCTGTCAATCTGAATTGCACTTCTTCAGTCTAGAGTTTACTGCAGTGCTCTAGAATACAGTCCTGTAAAATTTCCAGCATTTCCCAAAATAGAATCGGATTCTATGTTGCTCTAAGAGGTAGCAAATCTTTAGAGGAAAGTGAAAGGAAAATTTGCAACGTTTTCCCACAGGGTGTTTATACATTCTAATTATTTGTTTTTTTTTTTAAATTCAACTCCCATACTGAAAGTGTTTTGTGGAGGAAAAATGTGTCCTGTAAATGGTAAGACGACAAATGATGTTGTCCTTAGAACCTTCCTTAATCCTTTTGCAACGAAGCTGGTTTTATAGCTGACCATGCTTAATTAAACGCCTAAGCATCTCCGGAGTTTGAAATTTTATATATTTATAAAAGAGACTACTTCATCGCACTAACCACAACGTATATAATATATGCTTTCTATACAGTGTCCTTCCTAGTTTAAATACGTTTAGAACTAAAACTTTTTAAACATTAATAACGAAATCCTATAGGCAAAGACTTTATCTTTTCAACAACTCATATTTCAGTCAGTAAAATTTACAGTGACTTGAGATATGTCGATTCAAAACTGGAAGCGGCCATTATTTTCGTGTGGTATGTGACTCCTAGAGACATCACGTCGTCGCATATGTATTCATGACAATACATTTTAGAACTTGTAAATTCGCTCTTCAAAGTTTTCACTTAAATTTGCACTAACAAAACCATAGTTAGAAAATAGTTTCGACACTAAGTTGAGCGTAGTCTCATCAACTACATCTCATTCAATGTCGCGGCCTTCCGGGCACGACGGAAATTCGGTTTAAGCTAAAGCATGTCGTTTATAAGGAATGGATCTGCTTCGTGTTCATTCACCAGAGTAGTCGATCAGCAGTTCGTAGCAGTGACGTTGTTTTCTGTAGCGTGTTTTTGTATTTGTGATGTACAACTAATGAAGTTGGTATTCATAGTTTCAACTTGGTTCGTTATTAAGAGATTACATTATTTCATCAGATTTGTCAGGTGTTCTGAAAGAATGTAGGGAGAAAACTAATTAGTAAACACTAAATGAAGTGACGTTATCATTTGAGATTCGCATAAAAGGTTCTTGAGAAGGACGTTGGTATAGGAGAGTAGATTAGAATATTTGCTTAGTAAGTCGTATATCGAAAGGTTTTAAAATGTTTCAAAGATCTTTTTCTGTGTTTTCAAGTTTTCTTTTCCTTTATTAATAAGAAATCTAAAAGAACCGACTTTATGGGGTACTTTGACCCTGTTTCTGCTCGTAAGCGTATGGGTATTTCCTTGTTGGTATACCGTAACGTGACATTGCCACACGCCAGCGTCGTTTTCATGTACTGGTCTAATTTCCATTGAAAAGTCACCCGTGAGTTCGTCATAATCAAAGAAATACCGACCGTTGTTTAGAAGCACACGAAGAACAGTTTTACCTGGAAATTTCTTTGTTAAGAAGTCAACAAACTAATTACTATGGACTTCCTAAGTATGAGCGCTTGGTAGCTAACGTATAGAGATTCATAATTTGGCCATGAAAATTGGCAAGAAGTGTTCGAGATCGACCAGGGTTTGGCTAGTAAACATAAGTCGAATATATCTCCACACAATTTTTGTGCCGAAGAAATCTAAATCGCTAACTAGTCGATAATTAGTGACTCCGAGTGTCGGAAACATTTGAAATTAGGTGGGCAAGCGTCAAGCAAGGCACGATGATTAAAGAGTAGTATCAATGGCAATATTAATATCGCATAAAGAGTTCTATGTGAAGACTTATATAGAATCGTTGGAGAAGGGAGAGAAATTGTGTCGTAGTGGTTTCGAGCCCCGATCTATCAAAAAAGGAATACGTCGTAGTTTACTAAGGAAGATACTATTTATTAAGACTGTTGTACTACAGTTTTCTTGGACAAAGTTTGGATCTTTGGTTTAATGATGTAGAAGCCAGCGAAGTCGATTCATCTAGAACTCCAGCAGTACGGATTACTGCTTACTGATTGACAAGCATCAGAAATTAAGGCAGCCTTCTACCCAGCCATGCCATCCTTCCTAATGTCTTCGGGAAAAGTGATGTGATATTTACCTACATAAGAGAAGCGAGAAAAGGGAAGAAGAATATGGGGAATAGTTTTCCGATGGATAAAGGGTAGAAAAAAATGAAATAAATCTAGGAATTTCTATATCGGTCCTTGCGAAATAGTTACCAGAAACGACTCGTTTATTGGACGTTGTCAAATGGTTGAAAATTTTCTTCTGGCCGTCTTCAATCTTAAGCCATATAGTGTCATTTAACGTCCAGGTGACCTCTATGCGAACCTAAATCTAAAGGGACTGATAGGAATATAAGGTATCCCTTTTTTTCTGATTGAAATGATTGAAAGTGACTGACTTTATCATTGCTAGCATCGGCAACATGGGGGCAGTTGAGTGAGAAGGATTCATATTTATGTGAATTAATGTTCGTGGTGGCGGACGCGGCTGACTTGTAAGGCGATGAGCGACTACCTGGAAACCAAGTTTTCAAGTTACATTATTTTATACTATGTTATATTGTTTACATTATTACAGTTAAGGATTTGCTAGAGTATTAGTCCACAATGTTTGAGCCTTCATAAATTTCAAAGGCCTTGAACAACCGACATTTTTCAAGTGGGTGAAGGCATGCAGAGTAAAGCAATTTTTCATCACGGCAGATTTGATGTGTGAGACCAGGAACTCTGCGCCTTGATGCTTTCATGCTATTACGTCTTCATGGTGTTCTTATAAAATGCATTTTCTTTGTGAACTGTCAACACCTTGTAATAATCTGTTTAATACGCGTCTGGTCCAAAGTAGTGAAATTCATGTTCTGGTTTTCATTGGAAGTGCTTGTTTTTTCTGCTGAAGTCAACATGTTTTCGTTTTAACATAGTGTTTAAATTATAGTACAGTAACCACAATGAAGCTAAGATATGAGGAAAACTCGTAAACCTTTGCGAACTTTGACACCGCTGTTAACCTCTCCGGTGTCTCACGTGTTATCCACTGCACCACCGATGGCCTTGCGTTGCCTTTCAGCCAGTTTTTATCTTAACGGTACTATCGACAATGAGCCATCAAAGTAAATGATCTTTGGAGCATAAATTGGGATTGAACGTAGTTAAGCCGAAGGTGGAAAAGCTGAGAAAACTGGCTGAGAGAGAGATAAAGCAAGGGTCTCGGTGGTGCAGTGGATAACCAGTGAGCCCCTTGAAAGGATGATTGCAGTTAAGGAGCTCATCTAGGGTTCCGAGTTTTACCCATTTCTCTGTATCATTCTGATTGTGTTTCACATAATGCCATGTCATGAAAGAAATAATTGGTAAAAGTAAAGTAGTAAATGAAAATTAAGCTGTAATTCAATAGCTGAACCTGCCATTTGCAGTCAGTTTGTAAAAGGAATCGTAAATTCAGTCGTTGTTTAACCTAATGTGGGAGTCAGCAACGGAATCCTCTTGGAGAGGTAGGCTAAGGCTAAACGAACTCGAGTATAAGTGAGTGACGGTCGTTGAATTTTGTTCAGAACTTTGTTTTTTGTTTCTGTAGCGTTTGATATTTTACCACGGCAATTTTTCCGTGATTTTCAGCTGTTTTTTGTGTTATTTTGTCTGTGTATGTATGTATGTGTGTGTGTCTTTGTATGTATGTATGTATGTATGTATGTATGTGTGTGTGCACATGTATATGTATATATGTGTGTGTATGATGTATATGTATGGGTATATGTGTATTTGGTTTGGTTGTGTCTACTGATGTCTATCTGTGATGGTAAACACGGCAATTCCAGTGTTATTACATTCTCAGGCTGCTTAGAAATGAGCCCATTACGATGTTGCTTCCAAATATTACCCAGTGGACCGCCGGGTTGATGACGCCTTTAAATACGATATTGGTAAGATCGTCTTAAAATAGTTGAATTCCACCTTTGTTCGCAGTAAAATCACATGCTACGAGAGCACAGAGGGATCTTTGCTTGTTTTTTAAAGCAAGAAACATCTATATAAAACCTATTCAGGTTTGGAATTGTTACTATATCCGTTGTGCTCTCTTCTAATTTTGAGTATTTTGCTGTTCATTCTCGCTTTTTATGTTATTATTGCTCTCAAATCGAACGGGCATTCGCTTCGAGAAACATTTTAAAGAATTACGCGGTTGCAGTTGGTCAGTGCTCAAGCCCTAGAGCAGCAAGGCAGTTGTTATCTATACCACTGGTGATGACAGCGAACGTGTCAGAATTAATGGCTAAGTACGGTCGTGACAAATAGCTTCGTTTGGGTAGTGGACAGAGTTGGATTCGTCATATTTCTGGTGAAGGCAAACCAAATACATATAAATTTAAAGGTTTTTGTCATTGTCGTTTCCTTAGTTTGCAATTTGCAATATTGGGGCCTAAATCTTCGTTGTGGTCATTTACAATTGTTATGCATTGGTTGATACCTTTATGACTTATTCATTATGAAATTATGAAGAAGAAATACGAATTGTTGATCCAACTCATTCATTTGATGTTAACTCGTCGAGGACGTAAATTTATTAAAGGAAGGACTAGTGGTATATCAAGTACTTCCGCGTATTTGATTTCTTCCATAAGTGAAGTTGGACTATCAATCATCAATCATGGAATGAAAATTTTGATGGTATCTGTAGCCAAAATTAGGCCATATAAAGGAGGATAAAGTTCCAAACGGGGATAGAACATGATTTTAGAGTCGGTCGGTCCTAAGTTGTAAGTGAAAATCTTACATTTCAATACATCTTTTATATTTTGTTCTAATTTTAGCATAAATTTATATTTTATTCTAAACTTTCATTTTTTTTATAATTTATTCTGTCGTTTACCTCTTGAGTGTCGTAATCGATGAGAGTGTTGGACAGTTTTTACTGCACTTTCTTGTACATTGAATTCTAAAGCAACGAGAGGAGGTATGAACGCTGCAAGAAGAAACCCGCATAAAAACAAGGTTCGGTTGGGAATAACGAGTCGGCCTTGCTTTATGGAATTGTCCTGCAATGAAATAGAATTCATTTGTTATGTGAAAGCTACGAAAGATTGAGGACAGGCAAGTCTCCAGATCCAGACAAGACTTAGAGTTTGTGATCGAAAAGAACATAGTTATGATTTAAAGAGAGGCGATCAGTAATGAAGCACTTAGAGAGCTAATAAAAGACTGTGCTCATCAGTTCGACATTGCCAGAACTTTGTCGATTGGCGATAGAATGGGAAGTTTTTTTTAGTGTGAAGTGTTTTGAAGTGGAATTGTATAATGGAACATGGGCATTCATAGCCTTTTGTGTGATCTCAATCCTTTTAAGGGGAATCTGGTATCTCGCCGAATTATACTGACCCTACTGGTATCGCAGGCGACTTGAAGTCGTCGTTAAATTGCGCAGATATTTGTTTTTTTTTCTCGCCTAGAATCTACTTTTTTCAGTTATATCTTATCTTCTTTCGTTCAAAAATGATTTATTTTCATCTAATTTTCAAGCCCACGTACCATGTTGTTTAGGTGAATTGACCAAATGACGAGTCACATTGAAACGATCCTTTAGTTCATTCGTATATCTGTAAAATAGTGAGATGTATTGAAATAAGAAAAAATGTTCAATTGACGGTACAAAGCCTAGCGCTTAGTGTTATGTAATGACGTCATTCATTTGCTTTACTTGGCTCGTAATCATATCATGCGTTTTCATTCATCAAGTGGGAATCAAAACCTTGCACGGTAGAATTCGTAGGTGAAAGTAAGTGTTG
This sequence comes from Angiostrongylus costaricensis, assembly GCA_900624975.1. Taxonomy (NCBI): domain Eukaryota; kingdom Metazoa; phylum Nematoda; class Chromadorea; order Rhabditida; family Metastrongylidae; genus Angiostrongylus; species Angiostrongylus costaricensis. Next base: position 105,880 of record UYYA01004276.1, read on the forward strand.
CTTTATTCAGTTGAAGGAATTGTAAATTAAATTGCTTCTCTTAAGAATCCTATAAGTTTTATGAACAGTCAATCATGTGCAGCTGTATACGATGCTTTGATAGAGAGGGAGAGAGAGGAAAATAATTTTAATAGGAGGTAGAAAAACAACAATAGAAAGGTAATAGAAAGAGGAAGAAAGAGAAAAAGAGGAAAATGCCTAGAGTAGAAGTAGCGTGTAGTGCAATAAAGAGAATCACTTACGTCGTACGTTTGAAAGGGGCGGTCTTGACAAGCCACGCCCTCGGTAGCTGCACGGACCGTTAGTTAGCTACGCTAACAGCGTTTAATTAATGGTTTTTCGAAACTTTACTTCCAACGGCAATAATAGGCGTCATAACATGATTTTGAACTTTGTGAATTTCGTAACATGATTATGAGAGCATCAAAAATTTAATAGAAGTGTACGGAATGGACCACGGAATGAATGAGGTTCTTTGAAAACATGAATTTCTTGCTTTTCCTTGAATTAGAGGTTTACACGCGTGACCTCGAGCCATAGTTCAGGCTGTTTCATTGGCCTGCCTGACCCAGGCACAGCCCTTGACCATGTATTACTCTATGCAGCTGCCCTCCACCAATTAATTGCATTTACTCCCCTCTGAAGAAGGCGAAATCCTGAAACGTCAGCTATAGTTTACCAATAAATTATATAATGTCAACCTCATGTTTGCTTATCGAGGAAAAACAGTGAAGTAAAACAATTGATGTGATGAACAATAGTGAGGATGTTGTATTTTCTTATGAAAGATTCTCGACTTCTGCATAAATTTGTGCAGAATGTGTGTGTGCGTATGTGTATTCCTCGCACCCTGGGGAGAACGGATTTTATATTCAGCAACCAGGCCACTGTCTGAAATTGTTGACGTTCCGCTTGAGATGCGTCACTCGTACTACATGACATACCAAAGCAACTAGAGGCACTTTTAAAAGCTGTGATGAAATCTGTTGTTAGTGAAATTTTCCTCTCGAGAACCCTTTCTGGTTGTATAAAATTTCTAATCGTAATACAACCACAACGTTGCTGAGATATTTTCAAAACTCTGGATCGCAGGTGTCTATGGTGGGGAATGAACGCGCTATTGTCCTTTCCGGGAAGTAACGCGTTCACCACCACATCATGCGGTAAAACACTGTGATTTCAATTACAGCCTCAGCTTAACTGGGTTCAGTGCCGATATGGGGTCCCTAGATCAATCCCGTTGATGGGTGATTGCTGATGGCGCTGATCGATAGAACTATCTGAGAGACAGGCGAAACGAAGGACCCACGTTAGTGTGGTGGTGAACGCGTTACTCCCCGGAAAGGACAATAGCACGTTCGTTCCCCACCGCAGACACCTGCGATCCAGAGTTTTGCAAATATCTCAGCAACATTGTGGTTGTATTTCGCTTAGTACCTTGCTGTGAAAATTGTAGTCGGCAGAAAATAGAAGGTAAAACATTTCTAGTAGTACTTGTGTATTTTGTCTTCTGTTTTTGTCTATCTGAACGCAGTCCTGGAAAAAGGTATTATAATGGCTTTTTTAGAAAAGGCATATTTGTTTAAATGAACAGAAATGCACGGTCGCAGAAGTTTTATGCAATAGTCTGCTAAGTTCTGTTCATACGAGCGAATTAGCGCTCAATTTTTTTTTGTGCCATATATCTTTCATTAATCGGAGAGCGTCTGGAGTTACTTTAGTAAAGTATCCTTTCGACTACCATGGAATTAGTTTGTTCTAGTCTCGTATGGGAATCGTTGAATACCACTTTTTTCTTTTGTATATTCTTGAAAACTTCTCACCATTTGGTCAATGGAATTTCTGTTGTCCCTTTGACATATCGTAGCATCCAGTCGCCAACGTCTGTTGTTCGCCAGTTGTCGTTGGGATACATCACGGTCTCACCCACCAACTTTTCCTGACGTATAGAACAGCGCTCTGCGCTGTCATTATCAATCAAAATGGGTCGTGACTTCGGATTCCGTCATACCTGCCACGGAATACTCGTTACCTTGCTCATTAGCAGTTTTGATAGCACTGGTTGCGCTTTTGTTCTGTTTACGTATCATTCAGGTTTACGAGGCATGTAGTTGGAGTATTCGGAGATATTTGTTGCATTGAGCATGAAGGATTCATTGCAAACGAATCCATGCTCACGTCCTTCGTCTTTTGGGGGTCAACTGAGAACCAATTCCTCTTAAAGCAAAGTAAAATTGACAATCATTTGTTTCCCTTGCACAATGCTTGGTGTTATAAGAATGATGTTTTCAGCAGAGCGAGGATGATATAGCTAGTAGCCATCGACTTTCACAACAATGTGGTATCCAATTCTACTTTTCGATGTCATTCTCTTGAGTGGGTGGAAATAGTTTTTCCAAGCTTTCAATACCTTGTGGAAACCTTTTTTCGAACATGATAGTATCTCTGTAGAATGGTGAAGTCTTCGTTTTATGTCGTAACGTCGTATCTGTTTAATTTTTTTTTCATATGATGAATATAAGGTGAATATAGGGCACTCGAAGCTAAAGCGATTGCTAGTATTCATAGGTTAATTCCCAATGTCATATAGGTATTCTTGTGTAATAGTTGCTGATGTTGCGTAAGTCTTCGTTTTTGTGCAGCAAACACATCTGCCGCATTTCAATTGACTAATAACCATATTTTGAGGCAGTTAAAAGACGAAAAGGTGAGTCAGTGTGTTGATGGAGATTGAAAGTAGATAATTCGGATGCTAGATTGTCATCCTATATTGACAGGATACTGCATACTACTTCGTGAAGAAGGTAAAAAGACGAACTTCGTAGGAGAGAGGATCTATCCTTCTTCAGTAACACTGTGGAGTCAACTGAGTATACCTTTCGAAGAGGTCTGTTTAGAAATGGTAGTAACTCTCTTCTACTGTTCTGGATTTACTTGTTGTTCCACCTCGGCGAATTAGGGCAATTACCTTGGTCGCACAATTGGCAAGGTTTCGTTGGATGTTGCGAATCCATCTTCTACTTCTACGTCTTTAAGCAGCAGGAATCTATTCTTCTCTTCGTAAGATCTCCCTTTCTCACTTCTCTCTTGAGTTTGACTGGTTCCTTTGTTTTCTTTAGCCAAAAATACTCATAAGTGGCTTTCCGAGAATTTCTCAGAAACCCAAATTCTAGCCACTCTTCGTGCATTTCACAATCATTTCATTCGAGACTGAGCCGAATGGACGTATAGGGTACAAGTAGCTTATACGCAGATAGAATTATGGCCCATATTAGTGACTATATCTCCAAACACAAAACGTTTATATTAGTTGAACACTGCAAAAACGGAATCATTCTGATGAATTCTTCTGAAAGCATGTGCAAGGTTGCTTTCGATTTGCATTTAATTCTCTTTTCACATGAAGGGTAACTAGTTAATCCATAGCACGAAACAACTCGGTGAGCTAATTGCTAATTTTTGCCAGAAAAGATGAAAAATCGCATAGCTTCCAAAGTGATTTGCCCTGCGTGGTCGTTGAAACCACCTGAATACCGACAAGAATGGACAGATTTCTACTGGTGCCGGTTCGAGTCACTGGATAGTTAACGGGATTTTCATATTTATTTTAGACCTTTGAACAGATCTACGTTTATTAATGTGAAACCAGAATGGCTTATTTAAGGCTTTTGCTCGTATGCAGCAATCTCAATCTCGGAATGTAGCAGCCTACCGTACTGAGCTTGGTACATTGTTGGGAATATCACGAAAGAAAGTGCCGGCATTTCCATCGCATCTGCTGTCAGCACGCCCTGATGTGCCACGAAACCCATTCGCCTTTGTGAAAAAGGATCCCGGTGGTATGTTCAACAATCAGATTAATATCTTAAATCTCTACGTCACATTCCTTAAATTTTTCGCAACATTTGTTTAGAAAATGAGGATTTTTCTGTCACATCAGCCTCGATTAGTGGATCGACTAATGTGCTACCGCCATACATTAATAGTCCTAGTCACAGGGCGGAAAATCCTGTGGTCCAAAATGCCCGATATGACGCAAACTTGGGAACGCACCACCTCGGGAAAGAACAATCATTTTCAACTGGCCCAGCTGACTCACGCACAAATCAAACTACCGTCATGGATGACAGTTTCAGTGCAACGAAGAGGCTAAATAAAGTGGTGTTCCATGGCTCATCATCTGTCGGCTGGTCATTTATACATCCAAATAAGATTTTAAAAGAGTGGAATAAATCGACATTTAAAATCAGAATAGTTGAAGCTACCAGCAAACCTCGTATTTCCGTTTATTATTGATACTAATGTGATGTATTTTTATGAGTGCCTGAGTGTTTAGATGAATCTGGTAATCGTTTCGCGACATCACCGATTTTGGTTAGTGCTATGCCAGTTATTTCTCAACAGAAATCTGTTCTAACTGCCCTCTTTGTGAGTTTTCTTACACGTTCTGAGAAAACAAGTGCTATATGTTTTAAGTCTTCTCATTAAAAATGCCAAAGAGATTCATTAAAAGCGACCAACATTTTAGAACAGTCTCCTTTTACATCATGCGGGAATCGATCAAGATTCACTGTATGCATATGGAGAAGTGGAACTGGTTACATTTCTGAGTGCTTAGTGAGTCTCTGTTACGTTTGCCTCGTTCACTAGGTTGGTGTTCAAAAAGGCCTTAAAATGCTATATATACCAACAGAAAAACTGCTTAACTATCTGTGGTTATCCTTCGTGTGCGTTCTTACTTGCATGGTTAATACTTAGATGTCCCATCTTAATATGTCGTGTGGATTCCATTCCTTCTTTCATTTATTTCATTGTCTTGCAACCATCATTCTTAGTGCCAATAGATTTTATATGTGGTTTCGAAAGCAACTTGAGCAGTCGTAAGTTGGTATCGACTGTGAATGCAAGCTGACTTAGTTAGGTTAGTTTGAACATTCAGAAATGAGAGCGAGATTTCTTTTGGTTTCTCTGAAATAAACTCCATGTACTCTGACCGTTCATTCGGTAACTCAAAACATTTGTCCGTTTCCTCGTATATGGTGCGGATAACAAAACAATCGTCTTTGTATCTACAGCAGAGTAATAACTGTAGATCAATTCCACCTTAAACGTAGATGCAGTGGCAAGGCTTGGTGCCAGTTGGTGTTCTATTGCTAAACCTCTAATTAGTGTGCAATATTTCTCAGACCATCTGAAGGTAGAGCAGTTTAAGCACTTCTTCAGGAGGTCCATGGGCTGTTGAATCGAAAAGACATACCTTTTTATCACTCCTTCGTGTTTCACAAGTAGTTCCAGGATGGCTTGCATAGCAGAATATCTCCATCACGATTCTATCGGTTTATCTATCTCTATCTGTTTGCATCTCTGATTATCTCCTATTTTGTTCTTTGATGTATTCCGTTATCATTCTTTTGCGGGCAATTTTTGCTTACTTTTTGAGGTGTTTTCCACAGTTCCACTTCCAATTTCTAGAACTAGGAATTTTCTGATGATGTGAACTCAGGTTATCTTAAGACGACAGTGTCGGAGTGCCTTATTGTATTGACCTTATTGTGAACAACTTTTATAATATGGCCCACGGCAATTAATGTATGACCGATTAACATATAAACCTATATGGTCGAGCTAACACGAGGTTTGTATAAATGTAGAATATAGATATATATAATCGAAAGCTATTGATTATTGTTAACGAATTCTAATCAAAGTCGGGTTTTAAGATATTGTTTGCAATGCTACGTGCTAGCAAACAAAGTACCGACTGCTAAAGGATGCTTTACCAGCTCAAAGTAGATCATATTGGAGGCGGAATTGGAACAATACCCGTCTTGCAATATGGGCACCGCTGACTGAAGTTTCCCATTCGATCGGTGCTCTTTCCATTGGATTCCGCACGATGCAAAACCGACAGCCCACATCGCGACAACGATCGGCTGTGAGCAAGCGACTCGAGTCAACGTGGCTCTGAAGAAGCTGAAGGAGCCGAAACGTTGATGGGATTAAAGTTCTTTATACCAACCTCGTGTCAGTCCACTCAAATAGAAAATTAACATATGTTTCCACTTGACGGAATAGAACTGAAGCACGTGCTGTTTTTCCTCCGTAACGTTCTTATTAGAATTGATCTGTCGTCCAAGACTTACCTAAGACGTGATCTGTTGAATTGGTGATCTATGCAGAGTCTAGCTATTTCTTTATAAGAAATGTCCTTGAAGAGTTGACGTAAAGTTGAAATTAAAGTCTTATTCTTGGAACGTTATATAGATGTACATATATATATATATATATATATATATATGCATATATGTATGCATGCAAGAATGTCTATATATATATATATATACATATACATATATATATATATATATATATATATCCTTTTCGCGGCAGTTGTTTCCTCGGTAGGCTTTGCAACTCTGTGTATTTAAGTGCTGTACTTGTCCAAAAATCAAAACGATCATGAGTGTATCAATTGTTCTTTACACATAGTTTCTGCTAAGATGTTGTACTTTAAATGATGACGAAAAAAATATTGACTACACCAAGACCTACTGTGACTTGTATCTCTGATATTTACTATAACATCGAATATCATAAGACAGGTTAAAGTTTTTGTTTTTAGCACCTTGTCACATCTCTTGGCATCGACGAATCCTTGTCTTTCATTCATGTCTCATTCCTATCGTCGGTACTCTGCCTTATTCTTCAAACTGTTCACCATAGAGTAAGTAGAGTTTATTACATGAGTGTTTGAAGTGCAAAACTCTCATTGTCGTAAGGGTTCTCTTTTTTATCTGCATCTTAGAGAAAATTCCCTCTTACTTTTCATAATTCCTCGGATGTCCATGTTTGGCTTTCTCTAGCATATTTCTAATGTTCTTATGAGTGCTTTCATTCATGTAGAAGGTTTACTTCGCCTACGGCTACGGCCATAGAAATCACCAGAATGGAACCATCACGTGGCATAGTTGGTTTAGCCGCAAATGAAACCAGCTTTTTGAATTCTTACACAAAGAGCGGGGATAATCATTCTTTTTTCCTCCATGTTTCTCCTGTTCATGTGGAATCCTGTTTGGGTAGGTACACTTCAAGAGGTATTAATCATAGGTTCCTACCACAAATTTTGGCTTCTTCGCTTTCGGATTTACCAGTTAGCGTTTTAACGCATCTGAACAGTGAGAATTTTCACTCAGTTTTGGAAGTGGTTGAAGTGTTGACCGAGTGTCAGCCTAGATTTTAGCACGCGAAACGACGAGAGCGGTTACGTCACGAAGACCTATTTGGAGAGCAGAAGGCAGAACTACTACTCTTATGTAAACAGCAACGTCTGTAGTAGCGAATAGAACACATCGTTTGAGTAGTACCACTTGTAGACCTTAGTGCATTCAAATAGAGGAGACCGCTTGTATTTGTGAAAAAGTAGAGGAAGTCACATTTTCTCTTTCACCGTTGGAATTATTTGGCATGATTCCGTTCTAGTAGTTCCGTGAAATACGTGCATTGTTTTCTCGAATTCACTACCGTAACCTGGCCTTGCGTCGCGGAGGAGTTTTCCGCTTTGTGACTTTGGTTGTTTTGGGCCAATTGCGATTCCTGACATTTGTTTACCGTAGAAATCATTTTTTAAATTTCTTCCTAGAGCGATGATGAATTTGTGCATTCGAAGGTAGAACAGTGGCAACTGTTTTCATCTGCATGCGTTCATTTCTTCGCGAACTCTATTGAGCAAATCTTCACAGAATCTTTCGACTGTCCGGTTCTTCTATGTGAAGCGTCCATTACGGAATGTTGGTTTCTTGTTGGAACCCAATTTTGTTTATTTGAACATGATATTTCCTGACTTAATTTCATCATTTTACTTGTTGATTTTCTTTTTTTTTTTTTAAATCCGATCTCGCTGAACCATGAAAATATGACCTTCTTTTAGGTTGTTACGAGTTGACGGCTTTTCTCGCCATTCTTTTAGTCCGCCCATAAGCATGCCGAAACCAATTCCTCATGAAAAAAAGTTGAAGGAGGTACTAATGTAATCCCTATATTTAGTGATGTCGTGACATAACTCGAATTTTGACCTAGTTATTTTAAAACTGAAATTCTGTGTATTATGCTTATGATAGGGGCGCGTGTGGCGCAGTGGTCGAATGCGCCTTACGACACACACATGGGATCGTTCCTTGCGCTCGTGGCTCAGCAAACATTCCGTCCCTCCGGGGTCGGCAAATTGGTACTAGACTTGTCTGAAAGAATAGCAGCACTGACTAGATATATTAGTAGGCCACCGCGAGTTATTGTAAAAGCCAGATACGCATTCAATCACCTCCAACGATACTCAGTGAATTCGAATGCATGGAGCGTCTCTTAGGGTTTGATCAACGCCGAGAGCTTTATCCTTTATCCTTACCTAATAGAAATGTCAGCTTTAGAAGTTTTGTTGGGAAAACGCACTGCATGTGGCAGATCAACATCCGAGAACATCAACAAAAGATGTGTGGTTCAATCGTTGGCGGAATGTACACTTAAAGATCTAAAAATTTTTTTGATCTAAGAATGGACATTTTATTTTACAGATTCTCTGCTTTCTTTTGTGCCTAGTTCTTTCTATCCATTCTTTTCAGTTGAACGTGGTCAACGGCTTACTGTATGCCGTTAGCATTCGTCCAGTTCGTAGCATGAAGTTGGGTGCAATGGAAGTCGGCGGTGGAACGGATGCTGAAGGACGTGGTTTAGAAGCACAATGTCTATTACCATTCGTTTTCTGGATGAATCTCGTTGGAAAGCAGAGCGCGTCTAAGAAAACATGCAAAGTTTTGGAGTGGGTTTATTCACTTAGTGATTTTCTTTCGCAGCATTAAGAGCTTTATTAACGTTTCATTAGTGCACTCACTACTGTTCTTCACTTTTTAAACACTAATTTGTAATAAATTTAGTGTGTGCACCTCAAGGAAATCCAAACAGAGAAATTAGTAGTAATACAATGTCTTCGTTTGTGTTTTCCTGTACGGGTAGAACTTTGAATCTACTTCGTAAGACTATACAATTTGGTTGAGAATGAGCGATTTGTGGAGGTTCTATCTGAATATTTTCTCTGATTACGAGATGATTTTCACAAAAATTGATTGTAAGAGAAAATCAGTACGTCTTAACTGGAATAAAGGGCGAGTGTGGCCCTGGTTAGAGGTGTTCTGCGGAGCACATGGTCGTTGGTTCGATCCTGTGCCAAAGTCACATCAAGTATACATTCGTGACTTACTGCGTGTTACAATGTGGATATAGAATAAATGTGCATTCAGTCCACTCTAAACAAATTACTGAGATTGGGTACAAGACATTCTCTAAGTGATTCATCAAAGCCAAATGATTGTAATTACTGTAGCTTATTGTAGTAGCTTCAGTTTCTAAGAGAAACTGAGGAGATTCCTGCTTTAGTGTAGGTACATCCACTTCACTGTTCACTCAGTGCTTTTTTTACCGCTTATCTATGAATAATGGTGTAAATAACTGCAGGAAAACACAGAGAAATTTTTTGAGAAAATTTAGTTGTTCGGCATCCTTACCGGTTTGCTCAGTGCCGAACGCCTGACCGGTGATCGGTGGAATACATTTTCGGTTATCAGATTATCGCTTAAATGGAATACATTTCTCAAAAATTAAATCGATTATGGTAGTAACTGTTCCATATTTTTCAGTAGGCACTTTCTAGCATATATGTATAGTCTATTTATACGTGGTCCAGCTCTCTTGCAGTATTGCAAACTTTGTTCACACTTTCTATGTTATTTCATAGTAACATTATGCAAGGATGTAAAGCGCCTCAACATTCAGAAGGCAGCGCATCAATAAGCTGAAGATCCCAGTTATATATAACTTTCAGAATGATTTTGAGAGTCTTCGAGCTTTAAACCCAAATAAGCATTTGACACAGCCACATATGGAATGTATTTTTTGCACCTATTTTCAGAGAGTTGTGTCCCGAATCCTCGTCGTCGGCACTTCGTGTGGTCGACGGCTCTGTTCCTATTGGAGAACTGTCGACTTTGAGTCTAGAGGAGGTGTTTATTATTGTACGGAAAGAACTCGAACATATGCAAAGTTATGAGAAGTATAAGGAGGTGATAGTAAGTAAAAGAAATACATGATAGTTCTACTCGCACGTGTTGTTATTCATTTGCACTGTATTTTCAACTTGTTGTTTTGTTCCCTTGTCAGTTGATTTGGTTAGATTACTTAAACATGTAACGTGTTACTAGTTCCTTCTTAGACTACTTGTATCACATATGTCCCTACGCGACTTATGTATATATACATATATATATATATATATATACATATATATATATATATATATATATATATATATATAGTAACTTGTTCCCTTAATTCTTCATCTGTGAATTCGTGAAGTAAATCAATCCAGGTTCAGTTTTTGTTCATTCTTTGAAAAGTTTTCTAAGCTTCACTTTGTCACTCCCGATCTCAGTACAGCTGTAGTGGGATTTAATTGATTTCATTGTATGCTTTTGTTATGTTTTATTTTGCTATTTTCGTACTTATAGCAATATCTACAATGTGAATTATTCATGTCACTCAGCTTTTAATTTTTACTTCTTCAAGTACGAGCAACACTGCAGATATCACTCATGTATGGCTGTTGTATTATTATGTTAGCACTGAAATAAATAGTGTTAAGTTTCTTATTCCTGTAACGGTTCATCTCGCCAGGATGAAGGACAGAGATATTAACAAGAGTAGGAACCTAAGCTGGGGGTCTAACCCATTGTTACCCTTTACGTGGGCCCACGTGCTATAGAGGAGACCCGTCACGGAGTCTTGCTTAGCCTTTCTCTCAGCCATGTTTTTACTGAGAGAGGAAAGGAAGCCAATAGATAAGAAATATGACTGAGAGAAAGGCTAGCGCTACAGTGTGGTGGGTAGCACGTGAGCCATCGGTAACGGTAACTACGGGTTCCAAGCCGGACTGAGATCCCGAGGTTTGCTTATATCTCGGCATCCTTATAGTTGAAATAAATAAGTTTGTCACTTGTAGGACATCATTGTGAATTCACACGTTAGTGCAATTTTCATTCTTTTCATGATTTAGAAACTACCATTTTTATTGGCGAGGGCCTAGGTTAGCAAGGCTGAGTATTGGGTTAAAACTGTTGGGCATTGCCATAGGATATGAAAGATTGGGTGCTTACATATTAACTTGTCCGTATATGCGTCACCACTATTTTTTTGTCAATGATGTTGAAGTGGTATTTTTCAATGGTCAATTCATGTCTTTGCAAGAAGAACGCATCTATGATGTTAACGGAATTGATTTCGAATACTCATTAGTTCACTATTCAATAACGATATTTCGGAATCTCAATTTTGATTTCCATATTCAAATCAAACCATTGCATTGGTGCGAAGTCGGTATTTCGTTAGTAAACTCGTTTACGAGGGTAACTGGCTATGTTGTTTACAGATCTTTTCTTTATATTTCCTATTCTTGAAAATTATAGTACAGGATGAAGCTTGCCCAGTTTTACGACAATTATGTTAATTCCTATCCAAAAATTTTGAACCTCATCTGGACTAACGCCTTCCCTCAGCAGTCATCTAGGCCAAGATATGTTCCTGGAGACTATGATATGCAACAGATGACAGAATTTGTAAGTAAATCCCATGATCAATTTTTTTATAACTTAGGCATAGGTCGAACAGTTCTCCATATTTGTAATAAAGAGATAGATGCGGAAGAAGTGGTTCGGATCGTGTAGATGAGCTCACCAGACGGGTCTTTGGAACGTTGCGAATAGCCACACCTAAAAGTTGGGTAATTAGAATTTTATATACATAACAATAGCACTAACAACACAATAACAACGTAATAGTAGCAACAAAAAACCATTGGCACGAAACAAGGGAAGTTAAGTGTTATGAGATGCCATAGCTACTAAAGGCAATAGTACTGCAATATCATTACAAAATTAATACAATGATAATTACAATAATGACAATATAAAAATAACGACTTGTTAGCGTTGCCAGTACGGCGGCCGAGATAGTGTGGTAGGCGGAGAGGATCAGGTTGAGCAACGCAGAGAGAAAGAGAGTAAAGTAGTGCTGACCTGGACCGTAGCCGCAAGGTCCTACATGGACATGGTCAGACCGGATCAAATGAATCACATCTGCAATCACAGGAGGAAAAGAAAATCAATAAGTAGTAAGGTCAATGCGCGATTACACGGTCAATAGGTCATCTATGGGACGCCCTCGGGCGGCAGGTCTTGGATGACGCTATATCTGCAGCGTGAAGTTTGAGCATCGATGGGTGCAATCAGTGACCTAAGGACGGCTTCGACCAGAAATAAAGCGATAAAGAACTAGTAAGTTGACTATGGCGACATTACAGTTAAACAGCATAAGTAAACTGGCCAGCGGTCTTATACGCATGGCGTACATTGTGGGAGGAATGGTTGACATGCCACCGGTGGCGTTGTAAACAGAACGCGCTTGCAAATATCCGCCGCTACTGACCACGCTGATATGAGGCAACGATGATGCAATCATTCAATAAGAACGATGAACTAAGGAGGGTGCTACATGAACTGCCGGCGCTACCGCGCAGGGACGAGGAGGTTGATGCACTGTCTCCTATTCGACCGCAATCGTGACTGTGACACGTATCCCGTAGGTTCCTGGCCCTTGCGCTGGCACCTCCTGCTTGCATCGTTGGTGCGTCACCTTAGTTGACCTCCCTAGGCGCTGTTCATCTGAAGCGCTTAACTAAATTAGCCTCATAAGAGTATTGAAATAAACTAATAGTAACTATTTTGTGGAATAGTTACTATATTGGTATCATGTCAAACTTTTTACTGTATTACGTAGTACGTCGTTTTAGAACTGCGAATGCCATAGTCATGATAAAATGGAGGCAGAAAATATTTTTGAGGAAATAAAAATTACGAACACGCGAAAGCGGTACCTAGTTTGATGTTGTACCTTCTTTCGGCCACACTCATGGATGGCGGAGCGGCATTTACGGCCCGTCCTTCAATCAGATCCGGTTGTCATCATGGATCATCTCATCTTCTGCAAAAGAAGTACCATTCGTAGCACTCATCGATAGCTTCGTGCAGAAGTCTGTGGCAGTTCATAATTGTTCCAGCTACTGATCTCAACGATTTTGTATATATGGCTTCTCGTGAAATGTCAATCTAATGAAGCTCAAGTTACCACGTTTATCACATCCATCGCCAATGTATAAATCTACTCCTCAGAGTTGTGTGGTTCCCAACGAATTCGATTTCGTTTGGAGACCTTTTATGTCCCTACTTGCTCAACGGGATCATTGTGTCGTTGTCAACTTTGTGAATGTGGTAATGCAAGAGAATCGTGATTGACTTTGAATTCTTTGGGTTCAGCATTCTTATGGCAGATCAGGTCTTGTATAGATGGTGTGCTGGCATCGACAACAAGAAGATGGTGATTATTTTGATTCAAGTGATAGATCAGGGGATGGACGGCTGCGCTACCACACCTTTGAAAATGCTGCGAAATTCGAAGCAGTAGCCTCCACATGGCAAAGCATTTGTGAACTCCTAAATTCACCATCGTGCCACTATCACAAATCTGACAATCGCTTCAATGTGCTTGATAAAACGATGAACGTCGTAACCATGGGTTCAGAGGACTGTCAGCGAATGGTTAAAAGTCTTCCGCCTACTTCTAGGAGAGTTTGAGGGTACAGTATTAAGCTGCTACTTCTATGTCTTTGTCGTGTTATCCTCTTAGGTGCTTTTTTGCATTGAAAATAAGTACACATCTGCTAATTAAACTTACCTCGCCCATTCTTGGACTTCTTCTTCTCAAGGACGACCATGTTGTGTGTGACTCTTAAAGTCCAGATTCTTCTTAGGTGTTCTGCTGCGCAAGTGAGATACGTCCTCACACTTGCTTTGTACCCTCTCCGATTTGCACAAGGGTTACAAGGTGGTTCAGTGGTGGAATGCTCGCTTCCAACGCGGTCGACCAACCTCTGCAGCATAAAGTTTGGCATCGATGGGTGCAATTACTGCCCTAAAGATGACATGGGCCAAAAGTGGATCGACTGAAAACTGATGAGCCGATTACTGTGGCATTACTACTGGTTAGTTATATTAGTATATTAGTACATTATATACGCGTGGGTGTTAGAAGCACATTACGCTTCCATGTGAACTTTGTACGGTTGGTCTCCACGTAACATATTCAGCGGAAGACTCATAGAAGGCGGAGAGAAGAAGAAGCTATTCTGTGTTTAATGTGATTGAAATCTTGGTTCAGCACTTTTTCTGCTTGGTTATGGAAGTGTTTGGCTGGGAAGATTGCGGTCAACTTGACCTTTCAAGGCTCTGAGGAAGGCGAAATCGGCGGAAACGTCAGCTCATTTTTGAGTAAAGAATGAAATAACATCTCGTGTTTGCTCAATAAGGATATAAAGCATTACAGCTACGCAACATAAATGTAAGCTGGCTAGCCGTTTCATACGCATGGCGTGCACCGGGGAACGAATGCCCGACAGGCCCCCGATGGTGTTGCAAAGAGAACGCACTCGGTGATACAAGCCGCTGCTGACCGCACACCGTAAACCAGCTAAGCAGCGAAGGAATGCGATAAACAATGATGAGACGAGGTAACGATAATGTAATTATTCAACAAGAACGATGAACTAAAGAGGCTATTACATGAACTGCCAGCACCACCGCGCGAGCGAGGAGTGGTGATCCAGTGAGCGCGTCGTTTTCGTATTCAGCAATCGCGAGGTTGTTATACAGCATACATTTACTTCCATAGAAAAACACATAATACAGCAGTAGCTAGCGTTTCGGCAGTGTCGCCTTCTTCAGGGCCTGGAAGGGTATACTGATATACAACTTATTAGGCTAAACGCTTCAATAACACTTACAAAAAGACGAAAAACTCCATAGCAATTACATGATCAACAGCTTGCTGAAACACTCACCGCTTTTATGCCGAGAGGTCACACGCGACCTGGCCCACTATCTTCGCATCAATTTTTGACGCGGGGTGGTGCAATCATCAACAATATGCGACTACAATCAGCTGTTCTACTCTCCCACATTGGAACTCGCGAAAAAAAAGCGGTTCTGAGGAAGACGATACTGCCGAAACTTCAGCTACTATTGTATTGCATTGTGTTTTTCTGTGGAAGGAAATGTATGCTGTACAACAACCTCGCGATTGCTGAAAAAGAAAACAACACATTCATATTCCTATGCGGAGGTTAATACAAAGTCGATTCTGGGAACTGATCCAATGAGCCTCCGAGTCAACCGCAATCGTGACCGTGGCGTATACCCTGTGGACCTTTATCTCTCGCGCAGGAACCTCCTCATTGCTTCGCTGGTGCATAGTTTAATTTGCGTCCCAAAGCGCTGTTCATCTGAAACGCGTGACGAAATTAGCCTCGTAAGTGAGTTGAAATGAAGAAATAGTAACTATTTTAGGGAACAGTTACTATCAGTTACTACAATACTGTTGTCGAGCAAACACGAGGTGCTACTTTATTCTTTATTATGGTAAAGCTGACGTTTCAGCGGCATCGTCTTTTTCAGTGCTTGGAAGATTCTAGTTGACTGCAATATTTTATACCTAGCCAAGCAATTGCATTACCAAGCAGAGAAAATACGGCGCATAGAACACAAAGACATAATGGAACATATTTTAAAGTAGAAGTTACAATTCTCGGAGTGGAATCGAGAACACCAACGCGCAGAGGTTTCGAAAATTTCGGAATGAAATCGCAGAGTTTGAAAATGAACCGTAGGGAGCAATGCATCGTTGCCGCGCGTGATCTCACGCGGTATTTGAGACTGATATTTTAGTGTAAGAGGCACACTACGCTTCCATGTGAAGTCTGTGCGGTTGGTCTTCAAGTAACACACTCGATGGAGGACTTAAAGGAAGCGGTGACTGTGCGAAGAAGTTATTTTGCTTTCATTGAAATTGAGATCTTGGTTTAGTAATTTTTCTATTTGGTTGTGGAGGTGCTTGACTGGGTAGGTTGCAGTCAACTTGACCTTCTCAGGCTCCAAAAAAGGCGAAATCCGTCGAAATCTCAGCTGTATAGTAGTACAAAATGAGGTAACACCTCGTGTTTGCTCAACAAGAACATAGATACTTTATGTCGACCTACAGCAAACGATTCAATCGGACTTGCCGAACAGCTCATACCGTGGAGGTGCTTATGTGTTGATGCACAATATACTCGTTTTTGCGTCATCTTCAAGAATTATGCTCCAAGGAAGAGCTACAAATATGTATCCAAACTTTCTCGAAGCCAAGAAGTGTCCCTAAGGAGCGTACGTTGGCAAGATTGACCATCGAGCCCCATGGATTGAAAAGCAGCCTTTAGAAGTGTCGTGTAATATCATTACAGCTGCTTTTTGAATTGAAAAACTGATAATTGGAAAAACAGGAGCTTCCAAACTAGGCCATTCCAGTGGGAATGAAAGTGACAGCAGATGATTACAGTAAAAGCAAGGTATTTTGAGCACCTCAATTAAAAAAAATATCCACCGTTTGCGGAAGCTTTCGAATAGTATTTCTAGCTGTTCTTTGACTTTAACTGCCAGGATCAATTCTTGGCCTAATTTCTGTAAACCCAAAAATTGATCGATCGGTTATTGTTTTCGTTTTAATGATGAAGTTGTTAATACAATAGCTACTTCGCGCTAGGTAATGTTTCGGCCGTATCCAGTTTTGTTCATTGGGTGTGATGGGTCACAATGATATGGATTCTACTCGAACAAACACTTGCACAATCCTACCACTGAAAAATCGAGTCCTAAAGTCCGAGTCTCCGATTAGTGATCGTAATGTTAAGGAAGAATTTTTGAACTATCCTTCTACTACCTTAGGGTACTCGATTCGTCGAGAACTCGATTGCGCGTTTAATAACGCTGATTGGTATTTCAAACTACTTACCTGGTATCCTGGTTTTCGAGGAATCATCAATATAATCACATACCATTTTAGTTACTGAACTTTACTGCTTACAATGTTTAGCTTTTATTAACTACTTATTCACTTTTAATGGCAAACTGTTATGTGAAATATAACCACAAGGATGCTGAGATATGAGCAAACCCCAGTACTTCAGGTTAGCTTCGAACCCATGACTACCCTTTTCGAGGGCTCACGTGTAATCCACCGTAACAACCGAATCTCTTGATTTGATTTGTCTTTGTATCAGCTAGTTTTTCACCCTAACGGTGCTGTAAGCAGTTATCGGTCAACGAAAATGATCCGCTGAGCATAAGGCTGCACTGAACCCAGTTAAGCTGAAGCTGTATTCATTCACTGCATAGTTTTCCTAATATGATTCAAAGTTCTTAATTACAATAACGTCTAAGACAGATGAAACTTTTTCCAACTTCCTATTTTTGGAAGACATCTGCAGAAGTGGAAATGTTTTGCTATTCTAAGCTGACTAACTCTAGTTTGCAGTAAGCCCAATTAGGAATGAGACAGTTCCTTGAGCACTAACCTGTTGTGTTGAACGTATAGAAAATGCCGTCCTTCCATGTCGAATTCGAGATGGTAAAGTTCATAACCACTTGTCTTTTTGCAGAAGCGCTGTTTTCTATGTCCTCAAAAATTGGCTCAACTCTTCTTCTGTGAAAAAATTCACCAAAATACTTCTGAAATCGACATGACTGAATCATTTTCAATGCTATGAAGTACTTTTTTAGGACGATGTCATTTTGTAGGAAACTGGATCCAATGCCTTGTTCAGAGTTGCACTTGAAAAACGACCCGTTCAAAATTGGAATGTAATCCTTCGAGTTTGCCGCGATCTCCTGTTAAGTAAGTAATGAGGTGTTTGAAATTACAAGAGCCAAACGCTGCGAAAAAATGTGAAAACGACACCTTCTGCCTTTACTGCTTTTATTGACACCTACTTTCCCTTCTTTACTGCAAAAATATTATACCTACCAACCTTTTTCTTAAGCACATTTAAATGACGCGCTATTGCCGAAGTGCCATTAGCTTCCATATTTTAGCCGAGGCTCATGCTCAGTGTAAGGTTTACATATGATAATCCAGGAGAAAAAATCCATAGAACTGTTAGAGGAATTGAAAAGATAAAAACAGTTCAGAGGAACTTTTTCGGAGCTAACTCGTGCGACCTTGCAATACAAGATTTCCTTGCAAAAAATGGATTATATGATGTCAGTTGAATAAGCATAGTGCAGTTCGTCGGAAAGATTGCGATTTAAACAGCTTTTCTGAAGCAGGTGAACAAATTTGCGTATATTCAACGGCATAAAATGGTTCTGAGTGTTGTAAATGGAATGAACATCGTCAGTGCCCTTCTTCTTCTCTTTCCTATTCCGCTATTTCCTTCTTGAAAACCTAGATCACCCACTGCAGCGGTAATAGAGTAGCGGCAGTTAATCGTTGAAACTTTGCTATTGTTTCCTATGATCGTTTGTTAAATAATAGGCACTAATAGTGTAACACTCAACCGTGACAGCAAGATTCGGTACAGTTTTTTTTCATGATAGACTCCTTAAAATCGGGACATTTAAGATGGCAACTATTCTACTACTCACCATCACCATCGTACCGACGCAGGGCAACATTCCTGACGCCGACAGTGAAGTCAACAGCTTTTTATCCGAATATCAAGAACTTCAGGAGGCCGAGGATAAAAATCTGCCTGAGCCGAAGGTAGTAAGCCTATAGAGATTTTACACCCACAAAACTGGAACACTTTTAGATCGAAGATTACCTTGGAGTCTCCGCACCTGGACACATTTTTTGGGGAACTTCGTTGAAGGGAACGAGATCGCCTAATGAGCAACAAAACAAAGTTGATCACAGGCAGAAGGTGTCGTTTTCACATTTTTTCGCAGCGTTTGGCTCTTGTAATTTCAAACACCTCATTACTTACTTAACAGGAGATCGCGGCAAACTCGAAGGACTACATTCCAATTTTGAACGGGTCGTTTTTCAAGTGCAACTCTGAACAAGGCATTGGAACCAGTCTCCTACAAAATGACATCGTCCTAAAAAAGTACTTCATAGCATTGAAAATGATTCAGTCATGTCGATTTCAGAAGTATTTTGGTGAATTTTTTCACAGAAGAAGAGTTGAGCCAATTTTTGAGGACATAGAAAACAGCGCTTCTGCAAAAAGACAAGTGGTTATGAACTTTACCATCTCGAATTCGACATGGAAAGACGGCATTTTCTATACGTTCAACACAACAGGTTAGTGCTCAAGGAACTGTCTCATTCCTAATTGGGTTTACTGCAAACTAGAGTTAGTCAGCTTAGAATAGCAAAACATTTCCACTTCTGCAGATGTCTTTCAAAAATAGAAAGTTGGAAAAAGTTTCATTTGTCTTAGACGTTATTGTAATTAAGAACTTTGAATCATATTAGGAAAACTATGCAGTGAATGAATACAGCTTCAGCTTAACTGGGTTCAGTGCAGCCTTATGCTCAGCGAATCATTCTCGTTGACCGTTAACTGCTTACAGCACAGTTAGGGTGAAAAACTGGCTGATACAAAGACAAATCAAATCAAGAGATTCGGTTGTAACGGTAGATTACACGTGAGCCCTCGAAAAGGGTAGTCATGGGCTCGAAGCTAACCTGAAGTACTGGGGTTTGCTCATATCTCAGCATCCTTGTGGTTATATTTCACATAACAGTTTGCCATTAAAAGTGAATAAGTAGTTAATAAAAGCTAAACATTGTAAGCAGTAAAGTTCAGTAACTAAAATGGTATGTGATTATATTGATGATTCCTCGAAAACCAGGATACCAGGTAAGTAGTTTGAAATACCAATCAGCGTTATTAAACGCGCAATCGAGTTCTCGACGAATCGAAGTACCCTAAGGTAGTAGAAGGATAGTTCAAAAATTCTTCCTTAATATGGCGATCACTAATCGGAGCTTTGCTGTGGCCAAAACGATGTCGAAAATCAGGTTGGCTGATGCCTGCTAGAGTAACTCGATGATGAACTTGAGGGAAGGTTGTAGGTGTGGTCGCAAAGATTTTGTTGGACTTTGCTTTATTCACAACCATCTGAATCGACCACTTGAGGGAAGTGTATGAACTCTGCACTATCTGCTATCTATGTGTACAATTTTGAAAATAAAATTTCAGACTACGTCATATATAAAGCGTTTAGAATGGGGATAAAAGTGTGGACGGAGACCACTTACGTCGATTTCGTGGAAAGCAGAGACGGCTAGTCCCAAGTCACACATCAAATAAAAGCAACACTTCTCTACACAAACTATCTACAGCTCGAGACAAGGTGGTCGTGATTAAAGGATCCGAATGTTGGTCGAAACTGGGGCAAGTCGGTGGAAGCCAGATTCTTTCCCTTAACGAAGATTGTGCTACGGTGCGATACATTTTAATTAGGGATTCTGAAAAATTTCGCGATGTGTTTGTCGTCTATCTTCACTGGTCAAGAAATTGGTACCAGAATACTTGCGGAAGGAGGAGGGTAGTGAAAAAAATCTGAAAGCTTTCGATATCCTCGTGCTTAATGGGGTTGAATGCATGGCATATTCTTAGGGAAATGATCAACTGGATTCACTATACATTATCTGTCACTAGCATTTGTTTCACGTTAGTGTTTTTGAGGGTGCTTTCTGTTTAGTTGTGTATTTTTTCTAGAACTGCGTGAAATAGATGGTTTAGAAAGGGTTAGTTTCGTATGAGATTGGTCACGTTCTCGGTCTTTACCACACAATGTCACGATATGATCGTGACGAATACGTTTCAATCATCGAAAAGAATATTGATGTGAGTCATTGTTAGAAAAAGCAGTCATTACTGCTTCTTGGAAGGTCCATAAAATTGGTTCAGCCCACATATATGAACAACTTTCTAAAATGTAACAAAAACGTTGCTGATGTTTGTGGACTCAAGTACGATTACGGCAGTGTGATGCACTATAACGAGATGAGGTTTGCACTTAGTATACAAGAGATTACTTTCGCTACGGTTGCGGTTATCACCTTATTTTTCAGTGGCTCTTCTAACGACCAGCGTACCATAATTGCTAAAGACCCTCTTTATCAGAGGACCATGGGATCAGAGGTGATATCGTTCACTGATATTTTCACAGTCAATGAACATCACGGCTGCAATGGTCAGACAGACTTACGACTTATGCTTTGTATTAGAACAACATGAAACGTGATAGAGACTAATTATTCAGCAAAATGCAAAAAAGCCACATCGGCCAAATGTGCGAACCAAGGATTTCCTCACCCTCGAAACTGTTCCGTATGCATTTGTCCAAGCGGCTACGGTGGTGCTCTGTGTGATCGGCGGGTTTGAACGAGAGTTATGGATGGGCGTAAATTTGACACAATTCTGACTTATTTGTAGCCACCTGGATGTGGAGATGATCTCGTGGCGACAACTAAGAAACAAGTGATCAATTGTAAATTAGGTAAATTCAAACCCAAGGATCGCTATGAATTTTGCAATTACATGATTACGGTATGATTGCTTGATCTGGAGCCCTTCGCATTGCAAAAGAACTTAACAGCATTTAGGCGCCCGCAGGGAAAAAAATTGAGGTACAGATTCAATCGATCTCTCATGGTTATGATTTGCCAGGTTGTGTCAAAGGAGGAGTCGAAATCAAGGCTCAAAAGGATCAGAGATTAACTGGTTATCGGTAAGAGTCATTTGCCAAGAATTCTACAGCTGAATGTGCGAGTTTGCATGCTGCTCTTTCAGTTTTTGTTCGGTGAAGGGCAGCGAAGATCCTATAGTTTCCAGCTCGAATCGGTTGCCTATAATCGTGTTTAACAAATTCTTACAGTTGCATACAACGATAACGTATCGTTACGTTGATTGAAAATGGAAAATCTTCAAGCTTGCAATATGTTATACACGTCGCTTTTTGGTAATAAAGAGTTTGTGGTGAGATCCAGAGTGAAGAAATCGTTCCCGTATGTGTCAACGGCGAATAATTTGCTCCAAAACAAATGCTCGACTTATCCATGACAGCCGGAATTAAAATATTTCTACCAAGAACGAATTTCTCTTTTAAGGAACGAATTTCGATGAAAGAACCATACTACTGACTGTGCGTCGCTTACTGATAGCTCAAAGGACCACTACGTAATAAGCGCCAACGACTCCACAACTTCTTCAAAGAAGTTGGCAAAGGAATAACGAATTTAACAGGGACTTTGCCTGTAACATAACGGAGAAAAACCCGATGGCATGGAAGGACAATAACATTCAAACGTTGCTTAACGAAGTCGAATGCATGGCGCATCCCTCATGGATTGACCATCTTCGAAAGCTTTACCCTTTATCCTTTTTATCAAAACCTTAACACTTCTCAAACATCGAGTCACGTCATTTTCATCCGAGCAACCCTCAATGGAGTTGGTGCGTACTTATTTATTTCATGTAGAGAATCTTTTCCTAATTGTAAGCGTTGGCATTGGCATGTAAACATCGCATGTTCTTCCATTCTACCGGTAATATTTTTGAAAATGCTTTTTAATCGCGTATATATTGCTACTACTTATTGTTCGCAATGTGTTCAGCTACTGATTCTTCTACGTCCTCCACTTCAAGGGATAACAACTGGTGAGTGCTATCATATTCATGGTTGTATTTCACATAATAACTGGCCGCCAAGAGTTAATAGACAGTAAATAAAAAGTTGGGCGTTGTTAGAGATGAAATCTGTTTTCTAGTAAAGTATATCATGATTGATCAATCAAACACTCACTGGAAGTCTTTCTCTGAGCTTTGACGAAATGTTCAAAAAGAGAAATTAGTCAATACACACAAGGGAATCCAAGCTCTCCACGCTCTGGAGACGTCAAAGTGTTATCAGACTCGTTGAAGAAAATTTCCTCTTACCTTCAGAGGCCGACAGTGCTGTTCAGATTTCGGAATGCTTTAGTAAAGCTGTTCCAAAGTGCTAATGGAAATCATCTTAAACTCCATTCAAACACTCACTGGAAGTCTTTCTTAAAACAATGTTGAAGCCTTTTTACATAAAGCGTTAAGCGTTGTTCGTCGCAGATGGGAATGACTGAATGCACATCTGGCCTAACAATGGGGAATTGCCAATACATCGAGTCAGTGCTTCTATCTTCTAGACCAGTCTGGTGTGGGTTTAAAGCAATGGAAAGTGTAATGAGTTCGGGGCGTGATATCGAACCAACGAAAACGTGTGTATCGAAAGGAGCCGCTAACTAATGGGTTACACATGCGACTTTATGCATAATTTTGATAAATCTGTGGAAGCAACATTCCTATGATTTACGTAGTTGGAAATATCTGGCTTTTTATAACTTCGTGCTAGCCTAATAAATATGCACAATAAAGTTTTGAACTGCATCGCTTTACATCTTTTCATTAGGATCAGTATTTCAACGATGACGATATCGCCCCATTTCATTCAGGAGTATGGGTTGGGTGAGTGGTATGTGGCTAAGAATGGAACACATTAGTGGAAAATCGATAATACCAAGATCATTGTCCACTGAAACGGATGATCTGAGTTCGAGGTGAGTCTGAAATCGTAAAAAACCACCTTTAGATCCTGCACAGCTCATGGGCTCGCTCTGATAGTAGTGCAACATTTTCATCTTCACCATTAGTTCCATAGAGCACTAGATACAGCAAACGCTAGTAACTTTCTTTCGTCTCTATCACATTCGGAAGTGGCCAAAACGCATTCGAGAAGCACTGAAGTCCTCAGCGATTCTGTTTAGGACCGCTTATTTTCGTTTTGTTAGTGAGAAAAAGACCGGGACAGGTGGAGGCCGCAACGCTGGTAACCAAAAACACTAGAGATCTATTGAGGAACACCGTCGTGTACTGCTGGACGAGTTCTCGCTTGCTCAGTTGGGTTCACCTTGGTATTATCATGACGCAAAAACAGTGAAAGAAGTATGTTTTATGAGCTCAAAAAAAAGCAATCTAATCTTGGTGGAAATCTGTTATTTTTTAGGCAATGACTTCAAGGTTCTAGTGGTTTTTGTCTGAATTGATAAAGTTTTCTGTGCTCTGAGATTTATCGGTTAAGCTTGAAGCAGGACCACTGCTTTCGCACCAATGCTTTGTTTTTAATTCATATGTGGTGTCATATCTTAATGATAGTTTATAAATGACGAAACATCGTGAAAACATACCACATTTCCAGAAAGTGAAAACTGCATTACGAACGGCCTTTTATCCATGAATTTTTCCTTGTCTAATTGTGCGCTTTCCATTTCATCAGCTTCTTAAGTTTCTTTCAATTCTGTTTATGACGAATTTGATGGACCGATTTCTATCAGGCTAAAGCAACTAAGGAATTCTTCTCTATTTTAGTTTATAAGATTCGATTCCCATTACTTTGTGTATCTTGTCACTTCCTTCATTAAGATCCATTGCCTCGCATTCGGTATCCGCAAGGGTCTACGGATTTCCATGTGGGTTAGGCTGCCACTTGAAGAAGTTGTCTTTTTCATCAGTGTTGTTGAATATTTGCTCAAGTGATTCCTTTAGGAATCCAGAGATGTAAAGATGCTAAAAGGTTCGCAGATCTTCTCGAAATGCGGTAGTCAACCTTTCGGTGGTGATTTGTTGACATCGGAAGGCTTGTAGATTTGGTTGGCAGGTGCGGATTCGAACCAAGGCTCATGCATGCATCAGTGTGCTAGTTCAAGCAATAGTGAACTAAAGATTTTATTGTAAATTTCTTACAACTACATATTGTAGTAGTGGTTTTAAACAGCTATTTATTTAATACAGAAAGGCAACGAGCTGCTTTCTCTTCTCCCTGCTCTGAAAATTGTAGTAGGCAAAAAATAAAAGGTAAAACATTGTCTCCTTTCAAGTTTTTTTTTTCACTCTTTATAAATTTCCATTGTTGTCTCGATCAAAACACATCAGTACATACATCCAATCAGTGAAAGCTACAACTCTTGGATTTCTCGCTAAGTTTCCGATTCTTTGAGCCCCCTGAAGAAAGGGAAATTGAGAAAAGAAATGGAAGAAGTTGAAAATGGACAAGGAGAAAAACCCGCTATGATCGGCTGTTCGCGTTAATGAACGAAGATGGGGCTATCACTGAATTTCGCCATGATATGAAATCGCTAACTGAAAGATACTGTACTGATGCTTTTTGCTCCACAAACTTCGTCTCGGAGCCCGAAATCCCGGCCGGTGAAAAACCTCCCGATATTCTATCCTCTGAAGTTGGAGTTCTGATGCAAAGCATGAAGAGATCCAAATCTCAAAAACCTCATAATATTACCCCCAATTTTCTTAAAGCACAAATTATATGAACTTCTCGGAACTCACATTAGATCCAAATTTTAGAATGGGAGAATTCCAAACCAATGGGAGACCTAGCACACGGTCACGCTGTCCAAGAAAGGCGACTAGAGGGATTTTCGTAGTTATTGTCAGATATGCTTGTTGTGAGTACCCTACAAGCTGTTCACGAAGAACATTTTTTGTGCATAAGGAGAAAAATGGATTAGGCACAATCAGTTGAGTGAGAAATTCCACAGAAATTTTGTTGCGTGTACCACCTCCAAACGGTGTCCGTGCTACAGAAGCCTGTCGGGAGCACCATTCGACCACAAGAAAGCATTATTTAACACCGTCGTAGCAAATGAAATACTATCAACTCTCGTCGAAAAAGAAATGGATCCGTCTGCGTATTAAAACTAGCCGTCTAAAATTGGGACTCCAGCACCAATATTCAACCTTTTCATATTCATCCACAAGGAAAGAGGGTGGACAAGGTGATACAATATAGATAAAGCTGTTTCCTGCCTCACTGTAGGGCATAGTGAAGTCACTCGATTAGAATGAGATGGGCATGCGTAGTTATGCAAAATTCCTATCAAATCTTCGTTTCGAGGAGAGAAATCGTCGTGTTTTCGAGCAGTACTAGTGAAGAAAACACGATAATCAATTAAGTCAATGAAGCGGGAGAAAAGGTTGCACTGCGCATAAATAGGACGAATACCCTGTTTATGAAGGATCGAAAAGAAAATTCATCGACAGCGAAACACAGATGGGTTGGTCACACAATATGAAGAACAGGTGACAGATGGACGAAAAAAACAGTGGGGTGAACCTCAAGAAAATGCTAGCGTGCTCTTGGAAGGCCACCTAAACGATGAGCGGACGTGTTCGTTGCTAACGTCAACCATCAGCACTCGCAGATGACAACGATTTCATGACTACGGAATGGGCCTTATGGACGTTATCATGTTCGAAGCAGACCACTACCATGAATGACGATTGCGCGAGAGAGAAACGAATGGAAACTATTAGAACACAATTGCTGACGTTTCGGCGGCTTCGCCTTCCTCAGAGCCTGGAAAGGTCAAATTGAGATGCGATCTACT